>JAOXOE010023166.1:0-22686 GCA_028565055.1 Phoeniculus purpureus
CCCCCCGCACCCGGGGCCCCCACCTTCGCCTCTGCGCAAGCACAAAATGGCCGCCATCTTCTCCGCGCTCTCCCCGCCCGCCGGGAGGAGGGGGGGAACCTGGGGAGGGAACGTGCCGGGCGCGGCGGCGGCCCCTCAGCGCGCATTTTCCTGGCGCTCCGCCGCGGGCCCTTCTCCCCCAGCCCGCGCCCCGCCGGCACTGGCGGCCCTTCCACGGGGACCCGAAAGGCACAAAGGGGGTCACGTGATACCGCGGGGCGGCCGCCATTTTGTCTCGGTTCTGGGGACGGGCCTGGTGCGGCAGCAGAGGGGAGACGGGCCGCGGCGGCGGCGCTGTGCGCGCTTTGCCCCGCCGGGGGGCGCTGCTGGCCCGGTCGCTGCCGCAGGGGGCGCTCGGCAGGCGGCACGAGGAAGTTGTGGCTGCAGGCGCGGGAACGCGCCGGCGCCAGGCGTCGGGGAGCGGCGGCCGGGGCGTCCCCGGATCCCCTAGCTTCGGGGGTGCGAGGAGCCGAATGGAGCTCGCTGCTGCTGCGGTGTTGTCACTACCGGTGTCCCCGCGCACGTGCTGACAGGCGGTAACGCGCTGATGGGCTCTGCCGAGCTGCTCCCGTAGTCTATTTTTAAAATTTTTTTCTAAGACAGAAGTGGAAGGGTTTCCGGTTAGGAAAGCTCTTAAAGCGCCTTAAGGCAGACAACACCGCGCCTGTGAAACTACGTGGAAATGCAAGAGTCGGTTCAGAAATACTGCTGAAAAGTAAAAAAAAAATCCGAGATTGGAGTTCGAAAGGCTGTCACTTTCGACTTGGTATTGCTGCCTCAGTGGAAAATGGAACTTGCTCTTAAAACTTAAGGTTCATTAATAGGTTCACTCAGTGCATTCCGAGATAGATGTAACGTTCTATGGCTGTTATTGCTTAAGACTCCTGCCGAAGTGGCTTGTTGTTTTCAGTGTTGGCAGACGTTTAATTATTTCCTTTCCCTCACTTGTGCATTAAGCACACCAGATAGGAGAGAACTGTAGACATACAGTTATGTAAACAGATTTTGAAATTCAGTGATAAGAACAGACATGATTGTGTCATTGCCTGACAGCTAGCAAAATTCAATACTTGTATTGTCCTTTGAAAGTGACAGGCTGTAAACTTCCTGTTTGTGTTTCTAGGTATAGTAAATTTTTACTTAATCCTCTGAAACTGAAAATACACTTTTCTTTTTATGTGTTCTTCTCTTTGTGGCACTGTTGCTCTAAGTTAACTGACACTGGATTTTTATCAAATGTCTTCATGCTGAGTGATTTGGAGACTCCAATAAAACACCGAATAAAATGGGTATTGGGAAGTGTCTGTGATAAGGTTTTTTCTTTATTTCTCATGGTCTTTTTTTTCTTACTGTGGTATCCATTTAATTTAAGCAGTAGGGAGCTATGCTTAGATGTTTGTGTTTCTTTTGACACAGTAGATGTATTCTGAATTAGTAACTGTAATGAGACAGTAGTGAGAGAGCACACCTTTAATTTCCACTTGTACTGGAATTTTGAATGGTGTGCTTGCTGACATTATTTCTCTAGTTGAAGGGAGCAAGTGTGCATACACCTGCTTATAAAGAAACATCAGGTTGCTGTATTTCTCCTTTAGTTTTCACCTGGCAGTTACAAGTTTTCAGGCTATAAAATCACATGGGATAACTGTGTAGTTTACAAAAACTCAGATATGTGTCCTAGCCAAGGAAAGTAGGCCTGGGCAAGGGTAAAGCTTTTAAACGTTAATTATAAGACTTGCTTTTGTGGTTAATGTGATGCTTTTGTTTACTAAATCTAGCTTTGAGGGTTAAACTTCAGAGCTGTAGGTGTAAGATACTTGCCACAGTTTGCTTCTGCCTTTGTTTTAAATGTGTACACACACCTCTCCCAGGAGAGTGATGTTTATCGTCGGTAAATGCAGGTGACTTCTGTATCCTTTTTAGAGCTTTATACGTAAAATAGTTTATGTTAAACAATTCCCTCTTGTTTCTGGGAACGTATTACATTACCTTCTTTCTCTCTTGTAGCCCCAAAAGGCATTCTCTTCAGTTTTATGTTGGTGTTGAGGACTGGGACATAGTAATTGACCAAAGTTAAACTTGACGTGTTTAATACCTTGCTACATTGTTTCCCACACTTCATGCCACCAAGGATTTGGGAAAGTTAGGAGTTGTTAGTTGAAGACTTGAGGATTCTTCCTGTAGTACTTATGAAAACACTGGATAGTGGTGGTAGTATTCATTTCATTACAAAGAGAGGGTGAAATGCCCCCTAAGAATCTGGGGACAGGGAGCAGCTTCAACTAGTGTGAACAGACATTTATAACTGTCTTATAAATAGAATTCTAACATTAAGTTGAAGTTGAATTCTGCATAAATGTCATTTTAAATGAACACATATTTGGAGTTAAGAGCTTTCCTCTTGACTGACTAACTTTCCCCAGAGAGAAATGCAATCAAAGATATTTAATATTCAAGTATCAAGTCACAAGATATTGAAATGACTAATTAGTGTTTCGGTGCACAAAAAGAAACCTATTTTGCTTCCCTTTCATCTTCTGTTTCTCCTATCATGTTCCTACAAAGAATAAGTATAGAAAATAGTACATCTTCATTGTTACAGCTGGAAACTTCGTGTGTGTAGTTATGTTCTGTAAGAGTCCTGAAGGAAATACAGCCTGGCTAAGTTTATCTGTTACATGTAATTGATAAGAGGGATATGGTAAGTCTTTAAAAAGTAGCAACTAAGGGCCTTAAAGTGGTGTTAATTTTGTTAAGAAGTATGGCTTTCTGCTTGGTAAGCCACAACTTCTGTTAGTGGTTTTGTTTGAAAATAACAGACTGCGGTGAAATGCTCCTTGGCATAGTGATAGAAGTTATCAACTGATACTGTATTCTGACAGTTGGTTTAGCTTCCAAGTTTCTAGGGTAAACACATTGTTGCTGTTGCCAAGTCTGTTGCTAAATCTGAGGAAATAAAGCTATCAGGAGACATGTGTCTCTAAAAAAGGGAGCCTTCAGAATTAATGACACTTCTTATGCAACAGTGGACATCTCTTTATTATCTAAAAATCCTGGTTTTGAGCAAAACACGTCTTTAGTGCTCCGTTTTGAGAACCAGGCAACAGGCTACTGCTGTTACTATAGTCATGCAGACGTAACCAGCAAGTACATTTTAATTTATTGCTGCATGAAGAAATTGATGGATTGAATGTTTTTATTGGTTTTGAAGGTGAAGTGTTCGGGTTTTTTTTTTTTAAAGATGCTTATTTGTGTGGTCTGCTTGGTGGGGTTTTTTGAGGGAATGTTGCTGGTTTGCTTTGTGTTTATTTTGGTTGTTTTTTTAACTGGAAATTGAGATTCTAGATGGAAAGCAGACAGCTGGAAAAACAGCAGCGGTAACTTTAGCTATTTGACATAAAATATTGAGGAGGAAGAAAATAAAGCAGACTGAATCTTTTTTAACATGTTTAGTAATGTTTCAAAAAAACCCCAGCATGCATAGTCTTACAGGCCATCCTACCAAAGCAAGGAAAACTACCTTTGTTTTCCATGGATTTTTCTGAAAGGAGACAGGACACATGCTACATATCCAAACTCCAGATTCTAGTTAGATAAGAAACAGAGAGTTGATGGCTGTTTTAAGGCACTGTAAATTTGTTAAAAAGTTATCCGTGTGAAAATTATTGTGATTGTAATCTGGATTTTGGGTTTTGTTTTGCTTAAGAGTTAAAGAAACAGCAAAACCATGTGTTTGGAGCACCTCATCAGCATTTATAAGGGATATTTAAAATGTCAGGAAGTGTTAACATAGCTGAAGCAGTGCTCAATAAAGATTAGTATGTGAGCAGAGAGAGATCTTTTCAATTAAGTTCCCTAGTATATGTCAGATAAGTGAATTATATCAATAAGAAAATATGGTTATGTTGATGATGTTTTCAGAGTCAGTAATAGTTCTATGGGTATGGGAATTACCAAAGGTTTGAGGTTTTTTTTCCTTTGACAGCGGTATCATTTCTGGCAATGGAGATTATTACATCATCTTAACTCCATGTAGCAGCTTTCTTGTCCTACTGGATTTCTGACAGAGCGGTGGCACTATGTGATCTCTGCTCTTAAGGTTCAGAGTTCAAAATTTGAACATGCTTTCTAATTTTAGTATTCCTAGAAGCTGATAGAAGAATTTGGCATCCAGAGTCTAAAATTGTAAGCTGTAAGATCTTCTTGCTGTTTTCCTTTACATATATGTTTATGATGTGACTAACAGGCTGTAGAGGATATAGAATCTAAGTCTGTATATGCTATTGTCATTTGTAAATACTGTCATACTTTTGTTACCTGGTGATTGAGCAAATAAAGTAGTTCAGAGTGCTTTTGAGAAGACCTGATGGAGACAAGCGTATGCTAATTCAAATACCTCGCAACACTTTGAACATACTCTCTCACAAATTGTATCTATATTTAGCAAAGTACTACTTGGTTAAATTCCCTTTTACCCAGTTTGGATAGGCCAAATGATTACATCTTCTCTGAAAACTGCCTCGAGCACAGCTATCATAGATCCTTTACAAGCAGTACCTGCACAGAAAATACCTTTTTCTCTTCCCAAATCCATGCTGTAAGAACATGGAAGCAGCCATATGCAGATTATCTTGCTGCTGAAACAACAGATGTTTTTACTAAGAAAAAAGCTGGTAAGGAATTTACAAGAAAGGACCCATACATCTAAGCTGTGGTTAATATTGAAAAATGTGTGAACTGTATAGCTGAGGTGAGTTGAGTGTATGAATGGTCTTGACGTAACATCAGTACGTTTCATTAATGATCCTGTAGTCTTTTTGGTTACTTATCTTCTTACCACCATAAGACACTGTGTACTTTGCATAAAAGTATGCATTTTCTGCTAGTTAAACAACTGTGTATGTGGTGTCAGAGTACTCTTAAAATAACCCCTACTTTGTGGATACGTAATTCACAGACTGTTTTGGATCTTGCAGGGGCAATCAAAATTATATGAATGTAAAATAGTATCAAGTACTGCAACTGAAGTATCGGTTTGAAGTCTGGATATTTTTTTTCTTCAAACTACTGGAAAGTCCCTGTAAAGTTTTTATCTTACTGACAGACGAGAATCTGCATGTTAGGTAATTTGACAAGAGTGGAACAGAAATGAGGGTTAGTTGCAGTTTTGTCTAAAGCAGCAGTCTACAGACATTTCAGAGTTGGAAGAGCTCTCTCTGAGGTCATATAGTGGCTCTGTTTGTCTTTTAGTTTGTTACTGAGCTTAGTGACACAGATATACCTGTGGGAAAAATATTCAAGATCCTTAGCCAGACAATCGGGATGGTGGAATTTCAAGTGTTAAGAAAACTCCCATACCTGTGTCAGCATGATCAGGTAATGAACACTGATTTGCTGCTTTCCCTCTCTCGTAGTTCTCTCTTTGCCACTTCTCTCTCTGAGCTCCCAACTATTTCATACTAATAGTGGTACCTTACTGGATATCTCTCCTTGATTTACACTGAAGCTTTCTGTTCCCTTTTATTTAGTCTTGGAAGGCATTCTGTGCACCTGAACATTCATGCAAATTAGCAAGTCTGGCTGATTGTGGGAAGTAGCTTCAATAATGAGCAATTTATATGTTCTCTGACTACCTGAAGCCAGCTAATTCTGGAGTATGTAACCAACTGTACCAACAGTATTTTCCTTTTGATGGCAGAAGGGTTATGGTAACTTTTATTAACAGTTTGGAGTTTGAGGATGGAGTGAGATTGCCCAACCCAAACTGAAATCACAAGAAACAAAATTAACCATATTCATCTAGGAAACAGAGGTATGAGTCATGTTGATGGAATTTGACAACTTCCTTGTTGGTTCTTTAAGAGTGTTAGATGGCCTGTTGTTGTGCCATAAAGAAGTCAGGCGCTAACTTGAAGTTGTGAGCGTGGGACTGCCTTGAAAAAGAAGCTAATATGATGTTAGTTTTGTATGTGGTGTCAATTAAAACATGTAGTAATGAAGGAGTAAATGTTATGTTCTAATGCTCAAAATACTTAAGTTATCAGAAAGTGAGAAGAGTCGGTTTATTATTAATGTCTTATGCAGGTCAGAGGCTTCTCCAGGAGGTCCATATTCTCCTTTGAAATTATGGGAGATATGAATTAGCAAACTCACTTAAGAAGAATTTCAAGTCAGAAGATTTGTGTTTTAAGTGGAGGATGTTAATATTCTCATTTGTTTATATCTATACACTTACATGTGTGTAAAAGCAATATAATTCCTCCTAAAAAAGCTATCCTGTGGAAGTTCAAGTGTAGACTGCTCTTAAGGAATTAGTTTGGTGTATGCATACTCAAATTATTGTTAATCTTTTCCTGATTTTGTGAAAACTGTGCAAAGAGAAGACATGTAACTTCAGTCTTCATGCACAGCAAATTACTGTGAGACCAACTGTTCATGTTCAGACTAAAAAAGGTTAGTGAGAATGGTTAACCGCTGAAAGATTAGAATAAAAATATTTGTTAAATTTTTGGGAAGTAAAGCCCTACAAAGGTAACTTCTGTGGTGTGGTGTTTTTTTTTTTTTTAAATAACACAAGAAGGAATACATCTAGCAACATTTTGGAGTTAGAGGAGCTTTTGTCAGGGTAAATTGTAAGTCATTTTAAAGCCAGGTTTATATGGAAAGATTAAACTTCTGAGAATGGACTCAACCTAATAGACCTCCTCCCTAAGACAGACTGTCTTTTGGTTTTAAGATCTTATGTATCGTACAATGGATTTCAGCAAAGGATGGGGTACTAATTGTATACAGTAAAACATAAATGAGTGCATACTATGCTAAAATAATTACATTAATAGTATTATGTTATAATGTCTGTATTGCTAATAGTAATTGCTAATGGTATTTTTTAGGAACCTTAATGTTTGTGGAGCAGTGTGTCATGAAGTTTTTTAATAGTTAACATGCTATGTTTTAGTCTAGTAGAAGTTAAGTTGTTCACAAGAATCTGCTCAATATTAATGTGTTTCAAGTAGGAAAAAAAGTGCAATGTGGTGAACGTTTAAGTTTGCTAGTGTTTTCTTTGAGTAGAGCACTTTTGCTTGCCGTTGTCTGCATAATTGTGCCATAATTGTGTGATCATACTCCTCAGATACATATATGCACTTATTTCAATATTGATTGGTGAAAGGTGTTCACTGAGAGTTTTGAATACCTTCAAGTTAATGCATTACTTTTCCAAGTCTTCTCTTTACATGCGTGGGAGTGGGAGTCTGCTTTTCTAGAACAGAATATTTAATTTGCTGGCCTTAGGTATATGTACTGAGTTACTTCAGGTTTTTTCTACTTCATTTCCACTTTCTACTTGCAAGAGTTAAAACTAGCTGTAATATCAAGGAATGCATCAAATCCCTAATGCATTAGAAATGAAAGCAGCAGCCGACATTTGTAACTTCTGTATATTGTCTTCCTGCTTAATAAGCCTTCACTCAAGCTCTGCTTTCATTTCCACCATTGCTATATGTATCTGTGTATTCATCTGTTGTATGTACGTTCAAGAACTAGCCCTGTTCTTGGAGGATCCTTCTTGTTAAATGAAGAGGTGAAGGTGAGTTGTATGAATTGAGGATGAAAGAAAAGTTTGAAAATTCCCCATCTGTCAGTCACTTCAAGCACAGCTAGTTTGAGTGAGTGAGGAAACTATCTTCTTATACCTTAAGTATCACTTCTAAAGATGTGTTTCCTTTTTATTTAATCAGGAGGTAAGAAATTATTGGGTTTTGAATTGGAAGCTTTCAAGAGGATGTTGTCAGAAAGGATTGCGTTACAACATTCATACTTTTATACAAATTTTAAAGACTTCAAGGTTGTTCCTTCCTATTTGTAAACAGAAATTAATATATTGTAGTCTGCCTGGAAGACTTACCAAGCTTACATTTGAGGAGAGACTTCTAGCAAAAGCTGCTCTTTTTATGCATTTCGTGCTCCTTTGCCTTCTGTTACTGTTTGAAGGTCTGTAGTAGAATAGGCAGAAGAGAATAGACTTCTTCAGTTGGAAGGGACCTGCAATGATTGTGTAGTCCAATTGCACGGCCAGTTCAGGGCTGCCTAAGTTGTTATGGGCATGTCCAAGCACCTCTTAAACATTGATGGACTTGATGGTCACTGTTCTAGTATTTGACCACTTTGGCAAAGAAATGAGTCTTCAGATTCTTCGCTGATCAGATGGCCAACTCAAAGCAACTGCTAGGAAGGCATTAGCATAGAAAGTTTAATTCTGCATAGGCTTCTGTTTTCAGATTTTCTATTTCAAAACTCAAGGATTTTGTGGAGTGTTGTGTTACGGAAAGTGTAGTGATTGTGGGTTAAAGTTTTCAGAGCTTTGTTTTGGAAAAGGGAAGAAGATTATAAGTTGCTTTGCCAGAGTCTATTGGTCTGCAGTGAGTCTTGCCCAAAATGCCTTTCTCAGCATAGGTATGAAAATACCTGATTTGTTTACTCTTCTGTCTGTGCCATGGTCATTCTCTTTGTTAGTATGTGACACCTTTCTTACAAGTGTTCTCTAAGATTTAGTTATTAGAAATGCACTGTTCTCTTGGCTTTGTTTGCTTTAACATTCTCTAGTTGTGTTTTCCTTGCAAGTTTCTTTAAACACTGGTAGTATAACTATTCCTGATTTTTTTTTTTTTCTGGTGTCTTCATGTTTTAGGCTTAAGAAATGCAGCATTTAACTATGTGGGAATACTGTGTTAATATTTCAGCAGGAAATGTCCTGTGTTGCGGATTTTGATTGTCTCGCTACTTGAAGTACAACATAATTCTTAAAAGGGTGGCAGAGAATAGGAACCGACTTCAAGATGACTTTTATGATATTGTCATCTGATGAACAGTATTTACAGTTCACTAACCTAGATTTCGCAGAAAAGAGCTTGATTTAAAGCAGCCAAGTGGCATTATTAGAAAGTTTAGGAGCAAGGCTGCAGGTAAGAGCTGATTGAGTTTGAGACCTGCACAATTTTTGTATAGCTACTGGAAGAGGGTTACTTCTGCAAACCCTTTAGACCCTTTAGATGCTTATTGATAAATTCATGCACTCTTCTGTTTCTCAACAATTACTTTATTTCTTACAACCATGTGTTTTTTGCCAAACATTATGACTTTGCCATTCTCTTGCTATTTATATTCTCTTGTATTACAAGAAATCTGTTACCACTGTTAGTGCTGTAGTTCAGCTTTCTGATGTTGAAGATGTTGTGGTCTCAAAGTAGGCCAATTGTAAGAGATTGCTCAATGATGAGAATAAAGGTAGTTTAATATTCACATCTTGGAATGTGTGTTTAGTTGAGTTATAGTTTCAGCCAACTCCAAGTCATTAGCCAAGACTTTTATTTTTCTTGTGGTTTGTATGAGAAGAAACAACTGGAGCTTGCAGAAATAAGCCAGCCTCATTTTTTATGAGTAATGCAAGATTTGTTTAGTGCAGAAACACTATTATGGGTAAATTAATGAAATATACATGTTTACGTAGTGTTTCTGTCTAGAAAAAAAATCTTCACTGTAAGGTAAGAGTGACTAACAGAACTTTGTTACATGTTCATTCTCTCAGTCTTTCTCTGACGGAGAGCTATTTCAAGAGTTTTGTCTTGAAGATACTTAGAAATTTTCTTAGCGGTAGCTAAGTACTGAAAACAAAGTTGGAAAGTCTTGGGCTGGAACAGAAAGTGTTGAGGTTTGGGTTTATGATCTTTAGGGCTTTATTGGAGGAAGTTGGGCAGTTAATGTGTTAACCCTTGTTAATGGCAGACTTGTTTTTTTTCCGTAGCACCTGTATTTTTACTGTAGAAAGACCATGAGCTGGCACATGGTAGTTGTTAAATGTTGTTTAATGTGGTTAGTGGTATGAAGCTGAGACTGCAGTTGGTAATTTGAAAGCATAACATGTTAGGCAGCTCTGAATTTAATTATCTAAGAATTAAATTTAGTTCTCTAAGAATTAAAGTTGATGTTTATCAACATATGATGTGATAAATAATTTATAAATATACTTGTTAGTTGCAGTATAGCGAAGGTAGAATCATAAAATTATTATGGTTGGAGGAAGAGATCTTTAAAATCATCAACCATCACTGCCAAGTTCACCCCTAAAATCATGTCCCTTAGCACTACTCTTACTGTCCAGCTCTTCAGCATATCCAGGTCCTGCTTGGATGGCAGCACAGGTGAGTCTGCCACTACTCTCAGCTTTATAAGCTTTGTATCATCAGCAAACTTGCTGAGGGTAAACTCTGCCCCCTCATCCAGGTAGTTGATTAATATATTCAATAGGACTGGACCCAGTACTGACCCGTGAAGAACAACACTAGACATAAGCTCCAGCTCAACTCTGCCCTACTGACCACAACTCTGAGTTCTGTCTTTTATAACTAGTTCTCAGTCCACTTCACTGTCTGGTTTTCCAATCCACTGTTTTTAAGTTTGGCTATGAGGTTGTTATGGGACACGGTGTCAAAAGCTTAGCTGAAGTCAAGGTAGACTACATCTTCTGCCCTCATCTATCCAAGGAGTTACACCTTCATAAAAGGTTATCCGGTTAGTCAAGCAGGACTTTCCTGTGTTGAATCCATGCTGACTGCTTGTGATAACCCTCCTTTCTTTGAGGCACTCTGAGATAACTGTAAGAACATGCTGTTCCGGTCAACTGTGACCTGCCTGGTTAGTCAGCACTGCTGGTAAATTATAGAAAAATGATAAAAAGTGGCTTGGGGAGCACTTAAGTCAGCTCTCTGTGTGTTTTGGTAGATCTCAGATAGTCTTTGCACAGAAGGAACATGATGGATTCATGCAGCCTTTGATAGTTTACATGACACAAGGTGAAAAGAGAGGAGTAGTGTATTTTTCTGAAGTTCTTTTAGAGGGGTTTCTCTGCTACTATGTGGGCTCCTTTTTTGAATTCTATATTTGTGAAGGGCACAAAGTCTCAAAAATGTGTTACGCTTCAGTATACTGACATGTATTGTATAGGCATATTAAATCATAGTTATTCATACCCCCTGTAACCTCAGTCCCATGCAGCCCATTAAAAATCAGTGCAGCTGTGTGTGTGGTGGAAAAGCAGGCAGCTCTATCTTGTGACCATCACAATGTGGTTCAACTCTTGTGCCTGTGAGAGGTGGACTCGAGATCAGATGGTACTAGATTTGTGTTGCGAGTAGAGCCTTTTGCTAAGGTACAGAGTGAGGACCTAAGGAATAATGGGAAGGTAATTGGATTTTGTGTTGTGTGTTGATCCTTGGTTTGTTGGTTTGTGTTTGCTTTGTTGGTGTTTTGGTTTTTTTAACAAATGAAGGTCATAAATTCACCTGAAGGTGGAAGGTGATGAAATAGCACTTACTTGGAGGGAGGGGACAGGACGATGTGATGCTGGACAGAAGAAGAAGAAAACAACTTGGGTGGTCTAAAATTAGCAGTGTGGCCAGAACTAATTGATACCGTCTTGTAAATAACATTCAGTAGTCCTGTTTTGTTCCCATCAGACACTTAACTCTCCCTGTGTGCATAGAGAATTAACAGTACAGTTACAATGCATTGTGCTTCTGAGCATCAATGAAATGCATGTCATTATAGCAAATATGTTCCGTTCACCTGTTCTTCCTTTTTTCCTCCCCTCCATATGACTTTAATGTCTTTTGCCTGTCTTAGTTGCTCAAACTTACCTTAAAGGCAAGTTTGCTCATAATTGCGCATGGAAGGTCATGAATTTAAAATGCTAGTGGTTTGTGTTTTTTGAAGGCAGTGGTTTAGCACTTGACTCATTGTGCATGTAGCACTTTGTCATTAAACTCACTTTTACTCATCAGGAAACCTTGGTGTGTAGCCTAAGCCTTTCAGTCTAATACAGGTCTCTGGTAGCATCTTTGTGCATTCAAATTTAGCAATGTTCATTCTAAGCTAAGAAAAGTGTCTGAATATGTGGATTTGCAAACTGAAGACCAATATCTGTATCAGGAAAGACACATACAAGCTCATCACAGTAGTGCAGTCTTTGGAAGGTCTATTTAATTATTCAGTACCTGTCACTGTCACTATTGAGGAAGTGCATTTCCACCTTTGTAGATCAGACCTAAAACTCTGATTTGTGGCATGTTGTGAATACAGAAGCTAAGGCTTCTTAGCTGATCAGTATTTGTAGGTTTTACTTGTGTTTCCATGAACACATTTGACAAATTTAGTTCTTTTGTAATTGCTCACTTGAATGTCTGTTACTGCTTCTGTACTTTCAGGAGCATCAATATAGTTTTCTCAAATGTCTTAGTAGCTGTCTTCATGCAATGATTTTTTTTTTTTTTGTAGAACAGAAGTTGTAATTTTGAGTCATATGAGATGAGAACTTTGCTACCACTGACAATGTGATTGTTATTTAAGGCGCAGGGCTATGTACGCTCTTTGCCAGACTGCGTATATTTGTGCAGCTCATGTTTCTGCTTATCACTATTGGACAGTTCATTTCCATTGTGTGTTACACAGAAATAAAGTACTTAAAATACAGGTATTATGAAGTCTATGAAAACATTCTCATTAACAGGCTGGTTTTTAGTCATTACTGTGGTTCACCACCTGCTTTTTACAGTTTTCTCTATAGCACTGGAGTAGATAATGCTAAAAGGGCTTTTTGTTGTTTGCTTGTATGTTAGAAATAAGCTTAAGAGTTTAAGGTGATGCTCTAGAAGCTTCCTTGATTAGAGTTTTAAGTTGTCATGTGTATTTTTCACATTAAAAAAAAAGATGCTTAGGTTGCTTAGGTGGTTGCAGCAAAGTTTTTTTTTTTTCTGTCAACATGAACCTTGAGCCTTAACTCGTGGATGAACACAGTTGCACAAATGTTGATACCTGATTTTCTTGATAATGGTTTTGATGTTTCTCTATTCCCACAAAACTTCAATACTGCGTAATGTTCCATAAACATTAGTCAGATAAGTATCAAACAAGGTCTATTGCTATTTAAATGTGAATGACTGAGATAATGAAACTGCTTTACGGAAGATGCAGTTAAACCTGACAGTGTTCTAAATAAAGCAACCTTAGGCAAATGGACAGTTGTTGCAGTTTTGGGTGTTACAGACCCTATATAAAAGCCATGATTAGTGCATTGATTTCTTTTAACTTTTTGCTGCTTTTTCTCCAGCCAAAAATAAAGTTGCATGGGTGTTGGGTATCTCTTAAGCTCCTTTATTAACATGAAAGTTGCATAATGCATGCTGGACTAAAGTTCATAGAAGAAAATATCAGACTACTCAAACTAAAATGCTTACACTCACAGATTCTGTTACTTTGTGCCTCACAGAGAGAACAGCTGTGCAAGTATGACTATTGTTTTTGTGGTGGTCTGGCCTTGGTAGGAATGCACAGGGTCTCCTTTCTGAGACAGTGTTAGGCAAAATGGCACTCTGATAAAGACACGCTTGCCTTGCAATTAATTTCCAAAACCACTTGTGCATTCTTTGAAGAGCTTGGTTACTAGTGATGCTCAGTATTTAGCTTAACCAAGTCAGCCAGTGTGGACACTTGTTTATTTAAAGTTACATAATTTGTTTGGAGATCAGGCCTTCCTGCTCCAGGTAATGTTAAGTGTTAATGTCTCCAGATACTATCAGCACAGTTACTTTATCTTTTTCCCCACTGTTTGCAAGATTTGGTTTTAATGCATTCTAACAAAAGAAACAATCTGGTTCTTATTTAGACTTGTTTTTTTCTTGAGAAACTTTGAAGCTGTTGATCTCAGCAGTTTGTGCTCTCTGGTATGTTTTTAAACCTTCATCAGACTGATAACCAGGGAGATAAAGGTGTTCCTCAGATCGTGTGCTATGACTTCATTCCCTTCTTTGCTGTTGGCCTCAGCTGTCTTTATTCTGCACTGCTGCCAGTTTTGATTAATGGATCCAGACTGAGATATGCCTTGGCTGCAAAAGTGAAGGGGTTGATTTTAATGACAATTTGTAAACCTGATCTAAGAAACAATTCTGAGTGGTAAAATTATTGGTTTTTCCACAGTTGACTTAGTAGAAAATTTCACCCAACTCATTTGAAGTCGTGTTGTCAACCTAAATGCAGATTAAGCACTGGGCAAAATTAAGTTTTATGACATGATATTTTACTATAATCTGTAAGTGCAATAGTTGAGGCACCATCTCTGTATTGGAACACACAACTGTTTGTATCTGTGTATATGTTTTTCAGTAGAGTAGTGAAACAATGGAAACTTGTTTGCTGTGAAATTTGGCCTCCATATTACTTTTTAGTCAAATGACACTACTTTTTATTAGCAGTTCTCAGTACTATTAAAAGTACTATCAATGGTGGGATCCAGGTGTACAGCTTTTGCCATCCAAAACTGTTTGTTTTTCAGTACTGCTGGCACAGTAATGTTGAAGCAAACAGCAAGATACTGCTGCATCTATCTTTTGAGAACTTGAGACCATTTTATTATGAGTCTACTTTTCAAAATAATTTCATCAGTTACACTCGTATTTCCAAAAACAAAGGGAAAAAAAATTTTGCTAAAAGACTTATTCAAAGTCATCTAAATTACTTCAGGACTGAAGCCTCTGATATGGAGAAACTAAATTCTTTGGGAGGGTGTCATTCCCTGGCAGACTGTTATGTTGTAAACTGTATCAAATCTTAGCTTGTTTTGTGTTGCAGTCTGATATCAGCATGTAGGTCATGTCTTGCAATACTTGGTATGTTAAAAGCATCTTACTGTGATATTTTAAAATTCTTTTTTTCAGAAATTTATTTCCTCCAAATTTATAGTTATTAAACTATAATATCTTAATACAGATCATTATTAGTTATGATGTGTCGCAGTCACAGAGATTACAGTGATACAGCTGGAACAGTGGGGAAGAGGGTCTTCATGTTTGCAGTAAAGTCTGGAATCTTATGAAATGTCTGTGTTGCAAAGTCACATACTATAGACTGAGCTGGTTTAATGTGTTGGTATTGAAAAGAGGCAGTTCCACTGTTTCTTCTCAATCTTGCCATGGTCTTTACGTGTCTGTGAACTGATGGTACCTCACAGCAGAAGACTTTCCTGAGAATAACTCCTACCCAGGTTACAGGGCTGTACAGGCTGAGGAGTTCCATGGGAGCTGGAATGATTGCAAGGGAGTAGGTGGATAATTTTTCATGGTTGTTACCAACAGTGAGGAAATGGGATAGCTCATTTTGCTCTAGTATTGAACTGTTGGCAGCTTCTAAACAAAATATTTCTGATACTGAGTCCTGTGGTTCTGATGCATTCAAGTGCAGTGGTGACATGGCAAGCATGCAAGTCACCTCAGTGTTTTTAGGTAGCCTGAACAGGGCCCATGCTTGGGAAGGAAGAGTGAGGTCACAGAATCATCATAGCTGGAAAGGACCTCCAGGGTTATAGAGTCCAGCCTTTATCCTAGTATCTAGCTGCTAGACCATATCCCTAAGCACCGCGTCCACTCGTTCCTTAAACACCTCCAGGGATGGAGACACCACCACCTTCCTGGGAGGTGTTAAATTCAGTTTGCAAACTATGCTGTGTAATCAAAATGTATGCTATATACTAAAGCTTTCCTGATTTTTTTTTTTTTTTTTTCTTTCAAGGCTCCTAGGTTATATGTTGTTCTCCTTAGCATGTCTTAAACCAGTCTCATTTTAGTGTCTGCCTAGTTCAACATTAAGTTAAAATCTGAAAGTAATTTTTTTAGACTTTTGGTAGTGTTTCTTCTAGTGCTATCATGATCTTTTAGCGCTAGTGGTATCAGCCTTCTAGGTCAAATGCTGTTCTCCACCTCCTTGCCATCATCTACAGTTGTAGCAGATAAAAATTTCTCAGAAGTTGCAAATTGTTGGAAGTCTACAAATATGGAAGCAAGATTTTTCCAAGAAAAAGCAGACTCCTTGCGTACTTCTAGGGGTGTCTGATTTGAACATGGTGAAAGCAGTTAACTATAATGCCTCAAGATGGTGTGGTTGACCTCATTTCTAATAGTCTGTTAATTACAACACCACGTATGTTTAAAAGTAAACTAGATCACAGTTGCTACTTAATCCTGTGCAAGTATTTTAAGCTGGCATTTATAGCAGAGGTCTAATTATTATAGTAATTACAGTGGAATCCTTCTTAATTGACTACTCATGAAACTGACATCAGTTGATAAGTGGAACTGATTTCTGGTTTTTCTTCATGTTTGGAATATGAAGGGACAGTTTTAGGCTGTGCTGTGAAACCAAGAAAACAGTTTCCTCTAATGCATACAGCCATGTGGTTTGAGTGAACCTTCAAGGAGCTTAAATTTGTGTGAGAAGGTGTTTGCCCTGTGTCCTTCGGTAATAGTAGTCAAAAGAAAAAGATGGCTTAGAGTTGCTTCTTGGCCAGACCTGGGGGGAGAAACTGAGTATGCTGTATTTTTCAGGACCTTAACACAGGGGAAAAGCAAGAAATGGCATGATGCTACCTTCCAGAACTACCCGTTCTGTCCTGTTGGTATTCAGGAGTTGGGCTTCGCTGTCTGAGAGTTAATGATCAGTGTAATTGAGGGACAGATCTGTGCCAGCATGCTTCTGTCATCTGCAGGGCATAATCAGATTACCAGTATGATCATCAGTATGACCAGTCAGGTTTGGAGCTCCTGGAATCATAGAACTGCTTAGGTTGGAAGCGACCTTTTAAGATCATTGAGTCCAGTTGTTAACCCAGCACAGCCAAGTGACCACTAAACCATGTCCCTCAGCAGCACATCTGCACATCTTTTAAATCCCTCCAGGGATGGAGACTCCACACTTCCTTCCCAGGCTTTGTAGCCCTTTCTGTGAGGACTTTTTTCCTAATGTCTGACCTAAACCTCCCCAGCACAACTTGAGGCCATTTCATCTTGTCACTTCTTACTCAGGAGAAGAGACTAACTCCCATCTCATTACAACCTCCTTTCAGGTAGTCATAGACTGATAAGGTCTCTCCTGAGTCTCCTTTTCTCTAGGCTAAACAACCCCTGGTTCCTCAGCTGCTTCTAATAAGGCTTGTGCTCTAGACCCTTCACCACCTTAATTGTCCTTCAGCACCTCTGTCTCCCTTGTCTAGAGAGGGCCCTAAAACTGAACCTAGCACTGGTGAGGACACACCTCAAATACTGAGTACTGTGGAACAGTCACCTCCCTACTCCTCTTTGCTACACTGTTTCTAGTACAAATGAGGATGCTGTTGCACTTCTTGGACAACTGGTCACATTACTGGCTCATACTCTGGCTGAGTATGAGCCAGAGGTTGTCAACCACCTGCTAGCAGGAAGAGATGGTGAAAGGAATGAGACAGTTCAGTGGTTTTGTTCCTTTCTGTTTCCTTTGTGCTAGATATATGGGATTGAATCTATGGACAGATTTCCTTTAGGATGTATTGGCCGTCACTGTTCTGAAAGAGACCACCTTACCTGGTCATAAAGGTTATGAAGATCCTTATATGCCTGAGAGATGGCATAATCACATTGCTCACTGAGCCAAGGAACAGGAGAGGGTGGGGATTGATGTGCATGCAGTAGGTCATAAAGTACTTCAGTACTTTCTACCTATGGGATGAGTTAAAAACTGAGTAAGACCATTCTGGGCTGGTTTGCAGCTGGATGTCCTAGCAACTTTGCTGTCTTATCCTCTGCTGTCCTTCCACCAGTGAATGTTACTGAGGTTACCTTGGTGTAGGAATGTCATCCCTATGGATTTAGCAGCCAAAAATCTTTAGCTTTGTAACCTGGTACCAGGTTGCTCTTGCACCAGTTCATTAGCTCTAAGTGACATGGCTTGTTGATATTTTTCTATTTCCTAATGTTTTCTTATTTTGTCTTAGAGTAACATGTTTTGTGTTTAAGTTGAGCTGCAGTTCTGTTGGATTATTCTTCTGTGTGTAGTATCTTTTCTGAAAGAGTTTTGCATCACAATTTCATAAAGACAAAATATCTATTAAAAAGACAACTCTGAGTTTCTAGTCTTATGTGTCCTGTTTTAGTGTTACTGTTGTGAATATAATGGGTAGTGGTTTGACATGGTTTGCAGTAATGAGAAAATCATTTGTAGGTTCTCTTAGTATAGTTTTTGTATTTCAGTGGCAAAGATAAAATTATAATGTGCACAAACCTAAACATTACTGTGTTTTACAAGCAGCATCCTCTACCACACCATCTTTTGCTTTCTCCAGCAAAGAGAACGCACTCTTCCTTAGGTAGGCTTTGAGCAATTTGGAGACTTTCTGCTCTGCTCTACATTGTACTTCAGAATTGGCTGCTTTGGTCATGTGCCTTAAATGCTTATTTAAGAGCTCTGGAATAATTTGGATAAATCGGTTGAAAAAACATGCAAACTAATTACAAAACAGTAGATCAATTTTTTTCATTCTGAAGCTACTCTCATTGCTACTGCAGTAATGTGGTTTGTTTTGGTTTTCTTCAATTGACTTTCTAAAATTAAATGTTTTGTCTCTTCAGCTTAGTGATCTTGTGTTGTGGGTTTCTTACTTTGAATGACAAAATATTTACTCTGCAGTACACCTTGGACAAAGACTCTGCTGTGACTACTGTGGAATCCAACTCTCTTGTTGCCAGAAGTTTACCAAGTGTTACCAAATTGTGAAGAAAGGCAAATACTGCTTGCTTTCAGTTGCTACTGCTTCTACTTGTTTATGCTTGCAGTCAAGAGTGCCTACTACTAGTCATGTTGAACCACAATTGTAGTGTCATTTTTTTGGTGTTGTAGTTATTGTAATTCAGTGGTGTTCTTTTTTTTTTACTCTAGCATGCTAGTAATGCAACAAGTATGCAAGTACCAAACTAATTTTAATGAATTACACCTGTGTTGTCACACGTTCCTTCAAGAGATGTCCTGTGGCCCTCCAAAGTAGAACGGAGCAGAAGTTTCACATGCCTTCAGGCTGCAGCAGGAGCTGCTTTGCTGTGTTCCTGCTTTTCCTAGTGCCTTTGTTGATGCTGGCTTGCTTTGGATTACCTTTTCACTGTTTTTGATGTTTTGAAGATGTGTATTGGTGCTGATGTAATAAGAGTGGCTACAAGGGGGCATACTTGGTATCTTAAAGTTAGCAGAATGAAAGACTACAGCATAAAGAATGGTTTTGAGGTACATTTTTGCTTAGGAAAATTCTTTACGTGCATCTTGCCTTGCTGTACATTCTGGGTAACCAGAAGAAGGGTTAAGGTTTTGGTGGGTTTTTCCTGTAGACTGTCCAATTAGAAGAAAATTTTCTAAAGGAGGAAAGCAGTTAATGAGCTTTTGTTTGTTTAAACAACTAACAGTAATTTGGTAAGTGTTGGAATTCTTAACTGTCAATATACTTTATTCTAGACAGGAATACAGTGTGCTGAACAAGGTGCAGTAATATGTTACTGTCCAGTCATTGCAAAAACTGATGAGGTTGTTCTTTTCATCAGACATCCTCTGTCTCTGAGCTGAGTGCTCCTGCTGCATGCATTTAATTCTGGGGTTGTCTGACCATGTAGGAACTGTATGAGCTGTAGGAACCTAACCCGGGGGAGGGGAAAGAGCAAGCAGATTTAGATGTGGGTTGAACTCTGAATGGTTTTAAACACAGTTTAGATTAGGGTTAGTAAAAGGTAGAGGGAATGAAGTTTGAGGAACAGTACCATTCAGAAAGCGCTGGATCAAATTTGCATCACAATACGACCGACTTCCAGAGTTGTATTTGTGATAGCTTTTAGTGTCAGGCAGAGAAAGCAACTGAAGACGACAGTTTATTCTCACTGAAACAATCTTCAAAAAGTGTATGTTGGGAGACAGAGTATGCATGAAAGATCCAGGAGAAGCAGTGGAGGAAGAAGATTCAGGAGTTCAGACTGTGGCGTTTTGTAAGACAGCTGCAGCTTTTCCAATAAAGGATACCTTTAGCACAGAAATCTGAACACACTGAAAGTAGAAACTGATGAATAGGAACAAATAATATGTAAACAAGTCATGTTTATGCAAAAGGTTTGTCCTGAAAGGAGGAACTAAGTAAGCTTCATTTAGCAATGAATGTGCAGAGTAAGAGGAGAATATTCTGCAAATATTTGTAGTCAGAAGAAACCTTGATTGCGTTTGATACTGACATGGTAGAAATGTGTTTTTGCGATAGTTTCTGGGAGTGTTAATCTTAGATTTGGGCTTTAGTATTTTAGAAAGATATGGCTAAACCAGCTTAATGGCTAGCTGCTGCCAAAGGATGTAGTCTTTCTCTATTCTTTCCTTTTGCTGCTGCCTCACTCCCCTCATCCCCACAGTTCTGGGGGGTGATTGTTCAGAAGACTAATTGTTTCTAACTGTTTTCAAGGAAAGTAGTAGGAGAGAAATGGATTTCTGTGGATTTGGTTCCCTAAGCTGTAGTCACAGGTTCAGTCTGATATAAGGCAGTGTTGGCATGATGAATGACAGTAAGGGGTGGAAGACTGCACTTTGTGTTAGCAGCCAACTGTTAGAAGGAATGGTTAGCTAACATCTAATGGTTGGCAGATTGTAGCCATTGAGCTTGACTAACCAACCTAAATTCGTGCTAGGAATTAAAAGATAGTCTGAATTAATTTCACATCTATTTAAGAACTTGAGGGGCAGAAGATCTTCTATAGAAGGGGAAAAGGCACTGAACCCATTCTTAAATTCCACAACTTTAAAACCACAAGAAACCCCCTCAAAATCCCAACGCAAAACCCCGTAACAGACTGTTGAAACACGGGAGCTAGGGGGCTACAAGCAAGCACGATAACTTAATAACAATTGTAATAGTTACCCATATTCCTCCAGGGACTGTTACCTGTAACGTCAATGATTTTTCCTCAGGAACAATCCTGGAAGATGGTAATCTCTTTATGCACAGCAACTGGGAAGAGTTTTTGAAGTACAAAAGCCTGATGTGTCCAGTCTAACTTCTTTCTGTGTCAAGGCAAGGGACATCCTGGATAGTTTGTTTGCATCTTGACTTCTAAAAAAGGTGCTATGATGCTGCTGCAATTAATGGAAGCAGTATTATAGAAATTTTTATAGTGGAAATCTGTCCATTTCCAGATCGTTTTCCAAAATGAAAAGGTTTGTTACGTTTTTGAAGTTAGTCTTTAAGTGCCTGTTGGTAGAGAGACTTTGACAGTAGCACCTACGTCATAATTCAAGATAATGTAAAAATCAGCCAGTGTGTTTGATTAGGATTTGAATTGAAAATCATTCTGACAAAACGAGGCAACCACTGCACTTCAAAATGGAAAGCTGTGGTTTCAGGTGAATGAGTTGATGTGTTTGGATAGGAGTAATCAGCTCTGCAGTCACAATGGAGAATGACTGCAAAATAGAAATTGTAAGCAAAGTACATGTGAACAGACTAGTTTACTGTTTAGTGGAGGAATGCTTATACAGTTGTGTTCATAATATGTGAGTCTGGTAACCTTCTCTGCAGAAATACTGAATATTTTCATAATTGGCATGAAAGTCTGTCAAAACTTGTGTCTCAAGAATACCACGAAGGTTTCTTTAAATGCTTGTTTCCTGAATCTCATGAGGAAATTAGTTTAGGAGTACCTATTTCCATATCAGAGATCAGACAAATGGAAGGATTAGTTTCGTGTCTTAACGCCCTTTTTTTTTTCCCCTGAAACGGAACACTTTCTGTGGTTAAAAGCATAGGTTGGGGTAAAAGGTATTCATGTGATCATAAAAACAAGTAAGCCTTTATTATTAAAAAAAGTGTCTGTTACTATGGATTTGACATAGAATCCTACTGTACTGTATGGAAACAAAGCTATTGGAACAAAATCATTATGAACTATTTCTTTTCACACAAACTTGAGGTATCTGACACCAGTGCTAAAAGATCTAAATTAGTCCAGTGAGTTTTCATCCTGACTGTATGATATGTTTCATTCTCAATATTGGTCTCCTTTTAATGTAAAACTTTGTATCAGATCCTAATTCCAGTTATTTCAGTTCCCAATTCCAAGTATTTCAGTAATGTGATAGGTAGTATCTAATTGATACCTGTAGTGGCAAAAGTGGTGTATCATTGGTTTATTGAGTACCTTGGAAGGAACAGTATAGAAACTTTAAAAAGCAGCTTTGGTACTAGGAAAAAAGTACTGTTGTCAGTAAACAGTTTATGTCTGCACACATCTTACTAAGTGTTTTTATTGGTAGCTGAACTCTTTTTGTGCTGCTGTCGAGACGTAAGCAGCGGAACAGAATGTATTTGAATAGTAGCATTAGAAAACTCCCACAATTCATAACGTTACAAATCTGTTACTTGGGTTGCAGTAACAGATATAAATGTAGTTTACTGCTCGGCTTGAAAAAGCAGTTGCAGAGTTCTTAAAGTTAATTGCTCCATTTTGATTTACAGTTTATGATGAAAGTTTGTCTAATAGATTAGAGGGAAAAGGAGAATATTAGAAAGCATTTCAATAAACAAGAATGACTTTTAGGAATCATCCTGCCTTCTTAATAGGAGATTATGTCACATCTTCTTTCTGGCAATAAATGGCCATAGCAAATAGATAATAGTTCCAGAATGAAGTATATTGTCAGCTACTCAGAATCACAGAATCATCATGGCTGGAAAGGACCTCCAGGGTCATCGAGTCCAACCTTTATCCTAGTATCTAACTG
>JAOXOE010023296.1:0-22667 GCA_028565055.1 Phoeniculus purpureus
CCGGCTCCGCGCCGCGGGGGCTCAGGTCGTGCCGCAGCCGCCGCCGCCGCCGCCGCTGCTGTTGCTGCTGCTGAGGAGAAGCCGCCGCGATGAGGAAGGGCCGCTCCCGGGGGGACAAAGCGGCGGCGCCGTCACCGCCGCCACGAAGGGAGCCCGGTCGGGCGGTGTCCGGCAGCGCGGTGGAGCGCAGAGCTGCCCTGCTGGGGGGCGGCGGCAGGAAGGAGCCTGAGGACGGCAGGGCCGTGGGGACGCCCGGCCGGGAGGCGCTGGAGAGGGTAAAGTTGGCGTGGGGAGCCGGGGGTGGGCGAGGGCCGGTGGGACCCTGCGGGGCCGGTGGCGGCCGTTGGCATGGAGACGCGCCCCGCGTGGCGGGACCCGCCCTGCCGCAGCAGCGGGTTTTGAGGTGGGGGGCTGGCCCGGCCGGGCGTCGGGGAGAGGTGAGGGAGATGCTGTCCTCGGGGTAAGGGGCAGTCAGGCTAAGACCGACCGCTTCTGGGAGCATCTCACAAGTGGGCTCCGCGTCCTGAGGTGGGAGCTCCCCGCAGAGGGAAGGTTGGATGCGGTGGTGTGTCAGTGAGTGCTGACGGCGTGGCATGAGCGAGTGCGTGAGTGTGGGGAGACTCGTGGTGCCAGCGGTCCTGCTGCTGGTGAGAAAGAGGATGCAGTGAAATCTAGTTTGCGTTATACGCTTGCTACTATTAATTACAGAATGTGTTTTGCTAGTAACCTTCTGTAGGTCACTCCTCATGGTAGAGTTCTTTATGCTTCCTTTCCCAGCATTTTTTTGGTCTTAACACAGGAAGTGGTGAGGCCACGGTTCGAGTACTGGGTTCAGTTCTTGGTACCTCAATACAAGAAAGACATTGAGGTGCTGGAGCAGGTCCAAAGAAGGGCAAAAAGATTGGTGAAGGGTCTGGAGAACAAACCTTCTGATGAGTGTCTGAGGGAGCTGAAGCTGGTTAGTCTGAAGGAGGCTGAGGGGAGACCTTATTGCTGTCTAGAACTACCTGAAAGGAGGATGTAGAGAGGTGAGTGTTGGGCTCTTCTTGCAAGTAACAAGTGACAGGACAAGAGGAAATGGCCTCAAGTTGCTCCAGGGGGAGTTTAGGTTAGACTTCAGGAAAAATTTCGGTATTGAAAGGGGATGCTCAGAATGGTGGTTGAATTGCCAACTCTGGATGTGTTTAAAAGTAATGTAAATATGACATGGGTTATCCATGGGCTTGGTACAATTGGGTTAATAGTTAGACTTGATTTGAAAGGTCTTTTCCAACCTAAATGATTCTGAGGCATGATTTAGCGAATGTAAATATCTTTGCAGGTATTTGAAAATACATAGGCTGTTGTTTTGATATGCCTAGTTTTAGAAGAGAGAAAAAAGGAGGATGAGACTTAGCGGTTGAAAAAATTAGATGGCAACTAATGCTTTTTTCTTTCTTTTGAAGAGGAGAAAGTGTCAAGAGTATGAAGACACCCAGAATGCAGAAATTCATTACTATGTTTTGCTATTTTTGTGACTGAGGTGAAAAGCTAGGTTCTTCAGCTTGTCAAAAAAGTGTCCGAAGTTTGCATCATTGTTGCAGCTACTCAGGTTTAGTCTTTTTTTTTTTTAAAGAATTTTTTACTTGTTTTCTAGAAAAGCTGCATTACATTCCCCTTGAATGGTAGGAGACCTGCATTTTGTGTTTGACATCTCTTGAATGCAGTTTTATCAGGCAGAGCTCTCTTCTGCAAGGGCTCAATTTTTTTGGTATGTGTTATTCTCTAGCATCTTTTCAAGTTGGGAGATAAGAAGTGCTGCTGGTTTTGATGATTATCACTTCCTGAAGTAATTAAAGAACACAAATATCTTCATTCAGGAAAAACCATAATCCAAAAGCAGAAGAGATGACTTAATTTCTTCTCAGATGACCATTAAAGTACTGCTTGTTGGAGAGTGTTTGTTGTACTGTTTTGACATCCTGTATGTGATATTGACATAGAAATTAGAGGAAATGATTTCTGTTCCTTGGTAATTGTGAACTAAATTTTTTATAAATGGTGCCTACAGAACATGCCACTTACCATATAAGCTTGGGAAGCTTGACCAAAACAACGTTGACACTCAACACAGAAAAGGCTGCAAATTCAGAAATGCCAGTTTTTGAGATGTACAAGGCTTTTTAGTGGGAGATACTGCCAGCCTGCTTTTAGCTTGGGTGCTCTGTCTGAGACTTGACATGATTTGTAGGAACAGACCTTTAAGCCCTGACAAATACTCAATGTGATGGAGTCTTTGCAGCTAACATTAAGAAAATCTTTACTCAGCCTGTGCAAGATGCCTCTCAAACTTCAAAGAAGAGTCTGTTGACCTCTTTTCTTTTCTGTCTCTTAAGGTGGTGGAAGTTCTGTAAATGTAGTACGCAACTTGAAATAAATAGGTATGTAGGGCAAATTTAATAGAGGGAAGTAAGCCTACTCAGTGTTTTGGTCTTTAATATCTATAACTCAGTATTTCTTCAAACATCAGGAGCTAACAGTGTGGATGTGGTAGAAAGACCTTTCTGAGCTGAGGAAGACTCTATGATACTCACTTCCACTGGTGCAGTTTGTGGCTTGACAAATACTTCCTTTGGGGGCACGTCTGGTTTAAGCAGTCCTGTTGTTTCCAGGCCTGTATTGTGCTGTGAGCTGTACCACTGTGATGGCACACACAGCTGCCGGGAACCGTTCTGAGTTGAATTCAGATTTCACAGTTTGTTTGCCATAGATTTGCATGAGTTTGTGGCTTGGGGAGACTAAGCTACTCTAAAGCTGGAAAAAGTACTTATCAAACTGTGACTGTAGTAGTTAATCACTGTGCTGACCTTTAGGCCTGTGAAAATCTGGTCTGTTAATGTGCTGTGCTTATAGTTCTGACATGTACCTGTGATTAATGTTCTCACTTTTTTATGAGTTATGTAAGGACATAAAAATGACTGTACTTGGTCACATTAAAGATCCCTCTAGCCCGGTATCCTGCCTCTCAGCTGCCAAAAGCAGATTCTTGGAGAAGAGGATAGTGTATACTGAGGAAATACCTCTCTGAGCCTCCAGTAATTTGTGGCTCATAGGTTTCCGGAACTAGAGGTGATATTTGGTTTTAATGCCCCCAGTGGGTTTTTTCTTCTATGAATTTGTCCAGTCAGTGTTTGGACTGATGTATGCTTGTAGCATCCACAGCATCCTGTACCTAAGTGTTGTAAGGCTTAAACACTTTGTGTGTGGAAAAACCACTTTGTTTTTGATCGTTCTACCTGCTTGTTTCATGCCTTGCTTGTAAATTTAAGAGGTGGTGAACATTATTTTGTGTGGTTTGTCACTTGGTAACTTGTTGTTCTATTTACTGCCCCTTTCTTGTGTTTTTTCCGTAAGATAATCATCACTTTAGGAAGAAATGGCTTCCATGTTCACTGTCCTTGCTGTTTTCTTTGCACCTTTTGCAGTTCTGCTCTTGCTTGGAGAGAGATCATGATGCAGGGATCAGAGGAACAGTGTTGGAGAACAATAACCAGAACTGGCTACAGTATTTCAGTGTATCACACTCTATAAACTTATATAGTGCATCAGCCTTTATTCTTCTATTGACTTTTTCTTGATGATTTTTAAGCACTGAGTTGGCAATTCTGTGGAACTAGCTCCACAATCACTCTTTAAAGTGTTAATACTGAGTTCACTCCTTGTCATCGTGTCTATAATTACAAATACTTTTTTTACATGATGCATCGCTTTACGTTCATCTAGATTTAATCTTACCTACTATTTTACAGCCAGCCTGAACAGTAGCATTAAGGACTTCAGGTCTCTGGCCATCACTTACAATCTTGAATTAGTTGTGTCAGTAAACTTTGTTACATTAAGCTTCTTACGTAGGTTTTGCTTTAATACATGAAAGGTGTTGATCTTATAACAGATCTGTGGGGTACTTGACTGGTGATCCTCCTTTTTTGGGAAAAGATCCATTGTTCCAGCTTCTCATTTCCTATCTGTTAACCTGTCGTTAATTCAGAGTTGAATTGTCCTTTTTAATCCTCTGATAGCTTAGTTTCATCGAGCATGCTTTCTGTAAAGTGTCAGCTTCATCATTTTATGTTTGCTGTGTCAGCCTGAAGGAGAAAAATGGAAAGTTGAGGTGGAAGTTATTGTTACTTATCGAGAGGCATGTTACAAGCATTAGTTTGTTTTCATTTCATGCTTATATCGTTAGTTTAAGACATTGTGATATTTATTGTGAAAGATCCTACATGAATCATAGTGCACACTGGTCAGAGGTGCTTTTATGAGCACTTCCTACTTCAGGTAGAAGACAAAGGTCAAAGAAAAGATTCTTAATTCCCTGGAGGGTATGACTTTAAGCAGTTATGATGTAGGTATACAAGTCCATGGTTGGTATGTAGAGAGTAGATGGCAATCAGCAGTTGAATTTTCTCTAGTACTAAGCTATGAGTCAGGCTTAAAAGAGATGGATCTTCACAGAAAAGCTAATGCATGCATGATTTTGGTTATTTAGCCCAAGCATGTAATGGTGCAAAAACCAGTTCAAGGGAGGGAGGGATCTGATGAAGCTTATTAAGTAGGCAGACTGCAGCCACAAATCTAAGTCCTGTCTACCTTGGAAAAGCAGAGACACAATGGATAGATATGAGGAAAGCTGAAGTGGAAGAACTAGGGAGATAAACATTGAGGGTCATGAGAGTGAAAGTAGAGGACACTGAGCGCTGAGTATTGCTGAAGAGCATTCTCTGCTCTAGAGGCATCCAGGGAACTAGTGGATGCTGCCCAGTGGTGCTTTGCTAAGACATGTGGTGGGATGGAGGAACAGGAGCTCATCAGCATTTTACTCTAACTTCTTTCAAGCTTCCTTCTCTTGCTGTGAGTGGCCAGGGCCAGCTGAAGATTTATTAGTAGATTCCATGACTTTGTGATTTTGTAAGATAATAGTTTAAGGGGAAAATGGTAGCAGGATCTCAGGAATCAGTTCACAGGGCTGGTAGAGGGACTGCAAGCTGTAGAGGTGGGATTTTGTGTTAGATGGACGCTTTGTCTTCTACAAAGTTTAACTTGGCTGCTGTTAATGAAGAGTTGGACTGAAACATTGCTAAACCTGGAGGCTCCCCTGCTGCATGTGTGTTCTTTGTATGGGGACTGTTCAGCTGATGCCAACAGGCAAGCTCCACATACAATACTGAGAAAGATTGAAAACTGCAGGTGAGTTTTTTGTTGAGGGAGCCCATTCTGTCAGGCAGTCAGTGCAATAGACTGTCTCCAGCTATAAATCTTGATGTGCCTGAAGAAGGGAGATCTTGGTGTTTCCGGGCAGTGCGTTTTGTCAGTTCTGCGTTGGATAGAAGGTATTTCCTGAGCCTTGAACAAGGTCACTGACTTCACAATCAAATCATTTAACTATTAGAGTCTTTTGTAGTGCCACAGTCTTTCAGAGAGTAGCAAAAAGTATTCCTTTCTATTTCCATGTCTTCCAAACGTAGATCTCTGTCCAAAGCCAAAACAGATTGCTGTGGTTCTTCAGTGTGATTTCCCCACAAGTGCAGGCTGTGGAGGTTTCCTGAAAGAGAAAGAATCTCTCTTAGAAATTGGTTTTATCTTAGCTTTAGATCATGGTGTGTCTGTCACCTCTATTGGAAAGCTTTGCCACAGTTTAATTAGTCCCACAGTTACGAAACTAAACCACATCTTGTTTCAAGGCTTGTTTTGTCTAATGTCCAACTTTCAGCTGTGGAATATGCCTATGCTAGCACAGGCAGTAAAAATTCTCTATTATGTGACATCTTTTTCATGTACAAGCATTCGAAATACAAAATTTAGCTTCAGTTGGAACTTCTGCTTCATGAAACGGACTTGTTCTGCGCTTTGTGCTTTTCCCCCGTATTGTTCTTGGGGAGCATGTGTTATATGTGTGGACCAAAACCAGGTAGTTTCTGGCAGCATCCTGGAATGGTGTGATCACAGATGAGGTTACTTTCTACTAGTGTTTGATACTTATTTTTACAGTTCCAAGGATTGCGTTACCACAGTTGGGTGTGTCATAGGAGAGAGAGTTCTGTAGCAGTGTGCCTGTGTGGGTATTTCTATTCCCTGTGTCTAGGACATTGTGCAGGTTGGTCCAAGACTACTTAAAAAGTGTCTCCCCCTTTTCATACTCTTTACATTTTGATTTTTTTTTTGTTTTCTTTTGTTGGAAGAAAGGCACAGCAAAAGATCTTTTCCACTGACTTCTCACCCTGTTAATATATTTTTTTTTTTTTTTCTTTTTTGGAAAGCAGTCAGTAACCAGCAGGGAAAAACTGGCCAAATCCCAGAGTTCTGGTCAGATTTGTTTTGCCTCCACAGCTGCAAAGTAGCTGTTACCATGATTTCCTTGCTGCGTGGCAAGCCTGGGAATTGAAGAGATCTTTTACTCCCAATCACAACTTCTGTGCCTCAAATATAGGAAGTGTTTTCTCTTTTCTTCTTTTTCCTCTAGGTGCCATCAGGGCTATTAAAGGCAGTGCTTCTGTTGTGATGAGCTGTGTGCATATCAGTTTGGTGGTCTTTGGTTATTTCTACCATGAGTCCTCTCTTTTGTTTGATAGGTGGAGAAGCAAGCTTTTTGAGTTCCATGGGCATTTTGTTTCTGAGCTTTCACTACACCTCTGTCTCTCAGGCTGCTGAACAGAGCTCTGTCACAGCTCCTGTTCTGCTCTCCTAACCATGGACCCTATAGTTGACTACTCAACTTTCAAAAGTGTTTCTTCTAACTTTTTATCAAATCTACAGGCTTGGATGAAACAATCTGAAGAAGATGAAAGTTTCTTTCCAGAATTCAAGCAAATAAACAGAATGAAATGGACATATCACTGGCAATTGAGATTGTATTTGTAATGTGTAGTTTTGCAATACTCACTTAAAAAATGCCATGAAAGCAAATATAGATTAAATATGTTCCATAAGCATCAGTGCCCCTTCTTATCAAAGGAGGGAGAGAGTGCTGCTGAGTTCTAGATCAAGAACCGGCTGTTTACATAAATACTTGTAGTTATGTATTTTAGGATATTACTGTTTAAAACTGATTTTAGAGTAATCCTGTCCTGTGCCTATTTCATCAAGGAAGCCAAAGAAAATCTTAAAACATTGACAAAGCCTTATAAATTATGAGCTGCGGATGTGACTTAACATTAAAAACACTGTTACTGTTTGTAGCCCCAGACTTCCTTTTTTTTGTTGCTATCTAGGTCTTTTTCTCATTTCAGGGACAGAGCCAAAACTAAGTGTGGGATGCTTTTTTTTTTTCTAGCCTGGTAAAGCTTCCAATATGGTGACCAGGGTTCAGAGTGCATGGTTGGCTGACAGACGTTCTCACTCATCCTCAGAGTTAATTGCTTAAGGTTATCCCCTTCTCTGCGGAAAAGCCAGAGCACAGCTGTGGAAGGGCCTGTTTCCTATGACATATAGGGCCAGAAAGAATCAACCTTTCTAAATGTCCTGTAGGTATGTCTTGCTGCCTTCTTGAACAAGCTCATAGGCCTTCTTAAAGCGTAAGAATGTGAATGTTGTCTTGCCTGTCAAGGTGGATCCTTGTGTCTCTAGAACTAGAGGCAAATCTTTATCTGGTAGGTTATTTTAATTGCCTGAGCTGCCTCAGTGCTCCATAAGCAAACAGAATTTTGGTGCTTATAAGAAATGCTGTAGTGATATAGCGCTAGTTGAAGTCTGGTGAAAGTGCTGCTCTTTGGAGGAAGAAGATGAGTCCATCTTACACCTTTTTTGCAAGGAAGTAGAAAAATCTGTTTCAGGTTAGGAAAATGCCCTTGTTATTTTGATGTCTTGGTAAATGTCACTTTTGGTTGTAAAATCTGCTTTTTGATATCTCATGGTAGTAGGAAGATCTGAAGGCCTTGTCTAGTTTATAATGGAGTTGGTCTGTAACCTTCAAGCATGATCTACTTTTTTATCTTGTTCTTCTCCTAATCTGTGTTTTTTCCGATAGTGTATTATCTAATTAACAGCTTAGGTCCCATGAACCCCAAAACTGGTAATCCGTCACAAGTTTTTAACAATGTTTGTTATAATACACATTTAAGTGCAGTGAGGGAAGAGTGTTCAAGACTGAAACCTCACCAATAATAAAATAAATCTAACTGTCAAGTTTGTCAGTTTTTTGCTATTTGGAATTGATCTAGTATTAATAGAGGCCCATTACTGACGTAAAAAATAGGATTGTGCTCTTTCACAGAATCATTGAGGCTGGAAAAGACCTCTAAGATAGTCAAGTCCAGCCTATGACCTAACATCAGCACAACCTAGACCATGGCACTAAGTGTCACATTGAGTCTTTTCATTCCATGAAAAAAAAAAAATCATGCCTTTGCTTTAGTATCATAAAAATCACATTTATTGCATTAGGAACAAACTTGGGAAGGAAATAAAATGGTCAGGACTGATGTTAAGTGTTCTGGACAGCACCAGAACATCAGAAGAGTACAAATAAACAAGCTATAGTCACTTTCCTTTAGAGGGAAGCTTGTATATGGGTTGTATAGTTAATATAGTGGCTGTAGACATATAGGATATATAAATATTCAGTCACAGATGGATGGACTTTAGCATTAATGTCTTTCTCTGTTTTATTAAATGACTTAAACTGGGCCTGTGCAGTGCAGAGATAGGGCTAAGATGCTGTGACCCTGGAAGTTAAATTGTATATTCAGTTAATTGTTTCTGTGTTCTTTGATCTTTGCATTGCTCCCTGTCTTTTAGGACAGAGGAGAATGTTTGCAGTGTTGTTTTGCCAGTTTAGCAGATACTTTAGCAAAAATGTCTGCTGACTGTAGCCATTCAGTTTGAGCTTGAGGCTGGGTGATGTTTATAAATCTAACAGTTGGGCATTGTTTTTGTTGTCATGTAGAAGGGAAGAAATACATGACTTGTCCTTGAAAAAATGTGACTTGTTTCTTTGGGATTCAACTGTATTATTGTGGTGAGAAGCAGTTTTTGTGCCAGACTATAGAGACTTCACTTCTTTGTACAGACATTGATAAAGATTGTGAATTAGTTAAATATTTGTCTGCCATTTTCTGTGATTTCTTTTAAGAAAAGCTAGGGGTTAAGCGATTATTGTGTTTCCAAAGGTTAACTTTGTTTCCTTTAGGTCTAAAGCCATTGATAGTTTTGTTCACAGTATTACAATAAAATTATGTTGTGGTTTACTTTTTTAAACCAACTTCATATGTGCGGATCTGCTATTGAATTTGATGGAATTTTGTTCTTGGGAAAATTTTGCATAAGTACTTATTTTTGCTGTGTGTTGATGTGTTTATCTCGTTGTGGTAGGAAGCAAGAAGATGAGCCAGTAATGTGCCCTTGTGGCCAAGATGGCAAATGGCATCCTGGGGTTGATCAGAAATAGTTTGAGAGAGGTTCTCCTCCCCCTCTACTCTGCCCTGGTGTGACCATATCTGGAATAATGTCCAGTTCTGGGCCACTCAGTTCAAGAAGGGCACAGAACTGTTTGAGAAAATCCAGCACAGAGCCACAAAGATGGTGGAGTGGAAGGAACATCTCCGTTATGAGGAAAGGCTGAGGGAGCTGGGTCTCTTGAGCTTGGAAAACACGAGACTGAGAGGTGACCTCATTAATGTTGAGAAACATGGAAAAGGGCAGGTATCAGGACGATGGAGCCAGAGTCTGCTCAGTGTCATCTAATATAGGACAAGGGGCAATGGCTGTCAGCTGAAACATAGGAAGTTCCACATAAATGTGAGAAGGAACTTCACAGTAAGAGTGACAGAGAACAGGAAGGGGCTGCCCAGGAAGGTTATGGAGTCTCCTTCTCTGGAGATGTTCATGTGCGACTTGATCTAGGTGATCCTGCTCTGGCAGGGTGATTGGACTGGATGATTTTCCAAGTCCCTTCCAATCCCTAACATTCTGTGACTGTTCATGGAGACAGAAATATTGAGGCCAAAGGATTTGGAACTTCCGCTGTCACTAACAAAGTTTTTTGCCATAAATAATCTTCTTCAGTGGTGGTAACACCATATTAAATGTCTTGGTCTTTCTTCATCATGTGGATGACCAAATACTGTTCTTAGCAGTCTATTGTGCCTTGTTAGATTTTATTTTTCCACTAATCTCTAAGTATAAATGGTTCTACTGTTGAGGTCATAGCTGTGATACTTAAAAGTATCCTCAGCAAAGTGTGTCATGGTTAGAGAGGATTTGGTTTCATACTTTCCTTTTTGTGTGAATTCTCATCGTTCTATAGCCGATATGAAATCATAGGTCTGTTCACATGCACAGCTTAAGATACAGCTGTGTTTCTGCTTTTTTCCTGGTTCCTTAAGCAGTTCCCATTCTAGTCTTTCTTACAGCACAATTGTAATAAAAGGTGTTAAATTCAGTGTTTTCTGCCTTACAATTATATAAATAAATCTATAAGAAACTGGTAAATGAGAAGAGATTGTTGATACTGTAGAATGTAGTTTCTAGTAAAACTAAACATGCATCTTTCTTTGACTGCATCTTCTTGTTTATTAGATGTTATAGAAGATGAGTATTTGTTAATGCCTAGGAAGCTACCGAGAGCCTGCAGTGATGCTAGTCAGTAATGTTGGGGACACTTCAAATGCTTGGCACGTCCTCTGAGTTAACGGATGAGAGGGATGGTGGTGTTGATGTCTTAAAACACTGAATTCCATTACAAATCACTTTTTGGATGTCATAATTCTTTTAATCCTTACAACAGACAGGATTTTAATGTACAGACGATATGTTAGAGTTCACTTTTTTAAAATTCTGGCTAGAAGTTAATTTTCTTGCTTTGTACAACCTTTTCATGTTTGAAATAATGATGTTGATAAAGGAACGATGTAGCCTCTAATGTGCAGTGTCTTTGTTCAGACTGGTTTTGTTTTCAGATATAACTAGTGAGCACATAGTGGGGGTTTTGAGTCTTGATATATTGATAGTGTTTTTTTTTTTTTGAACCTCTGTGAAGTTTGATACAGATGTTAGATGAAATTCTTTTTGCTTTAGGCATTTACAAGCTGAATTCAGGAGTTACACTACCCTTTCTCTCTTAGTTGTGAGATACTGAAGTATGATCTAAGGCTTTGCTTAGTAAACCATTGTAGTGATACTTGTGTGTTCATACAGGTACAAAACATTGAAGGCAATACCATTTAATTATAAATTACTGTGTCTTCCAGGTTGTGATTCCATCAGCAATAAAACGATTCTGCATCTCAATGATCCTCAGAAAGAGGATAATAATGTACATAGTTGTAAATATTTATTTTTGCTTTTTGAGAAGCTATTTAATGTGTTCCTGCAGCTGGGAACACTTGGCAACAAGTTTAACAACTTCAGCTTCCCTGCTGAAACAGCATTAAGGCTTCTAATCAAACGCGTCTTGGAGTTATTTTCCTGAAGAGACAACAAGAAGGGAAATCTTTGTTGAAAGAACAAGATGAGGAGGTTGTATCTCATGGTGTAGGTTCCTGATACTGTGTCTTTCAGGAAACCTTTTTTTTTTATTGTGGGATTACTCTTTTTTAAAGAAGAACTTAACTTGGTTTTGTAAATGTGTATGTATTTCAGTGTGTAACTATTGAAAACACCACTGTGATAATAATGCTCAGTTTACCAGCCCTTTTGAACACTTGCTATTGATGCTCTGTTAAGTTTATGTACTTCCCTTTGTGGGACTGTTGGGATTGATTGCAACATTCTTCAAACAAATCCATTAAAGAGGAAAAAGGAGAAGTAGTACTATTTTGTCTTAAAAATACTGACACTTACATAAAGTAGTGTACTTTGTAAATCTTCTGTTTTTGATGTAGTAAACCAGTATATTATAGCCTCTTAGGCTATGTTGATTTAATGTAGTTTTTCTCAATTCTGCTGTCTCTTGACATTTTTCAGGATGCTGCTGGCAAGTTTATGAGTTATGCAGATAAAGTTAAGAGAAGTCTTAGTTGCAAATTCTTACTCAGCCTGCAATTTTGGTCACATTTGGGCTCACCTCAGCGTCTTGGTAAACTGCTGTCTCTCTTCCCCCAGTATATCATGCCCAGGCAAGAAAGTTAAAGCAAACTTAAATGCTAAGTACTAAAGCATAAATACTATGATTCCATTATGTTAACTGCTACTATACATATTTGTTTAGTGATCTGTGCTCTAGGCTTTTAATTTTGTTTTTCAGTGTATTTTGAAGTACAGCAGAGGAAACCTAATGACAGGATCAGATTTCTCTTTTGTTGAGAGTATATGCATGCAATTTATCAAGTGATGAGGAAAGGCTGAGAATGAAAAGAATGTGTCTTGGATGTGTGCATGCAATCTTGACACAAGGACATACAGTACCGTATTGAAAAACAGAAAATGCAGCTTTCAGTGTTGAATAATTCTATTAAAAAAATCAGAGTCAAATTATCCTTGAGTTGCACTACTCATCGATTACCTTCCTTATAAAGTAGGGTACTGTCTAATGTATTCTCTGTCAATTTATTGTATTTAAAGTAAGAGTAGTTTTCTAGAATTAATTTCCAGGCTGTTGTGCTTATTAGGCTTAAAAAAAAATTAATTTTGTTCATATAGAACATTTTAATAGACTTTTTCTTCAGACTTAACATGTTTTGACCTGCAGATTTGAATATATGTTAGTCACAGTGAAGTATTTTAACTTACAGAGATCTCTAGAAGAAACATACATATATATTTAAGTTAGTTGTTGTGAGGAAATGCTCCTTTGTGTGATCTATTAAATCTTAAATGTAGGCCATAAAGTCAGCTATTAAGTTAATTCTTCTGACATTCATTAGTTGCTGATGTATCAGTCTCACTGCCTGTGTGGTACTTCATCTTGTGGTTCATGGAAATACTCTGATGTGCATCCACACTTTCAGTATTCACCTGCTGTTTGTAGATCAAGGGTATTCGCTGTGCTACTCTCTTGTAGCACCGTTAGTTGAGAGTTAATAAAAAACAAGAATGCTGCTGAAAATCCTTTCAGTTGTGAATGTGCTTGTTCTTGTATTTCTTGCTTGAATTGTTAGAGAGACTTTCCCTGTGCAATGGAAGGGAAGAGATGACTGAGAAGGTTTCTTATAGGTGTATTCTGAAATTACTGGATCAGGATGTGAATGTGGGGTACTAATGGCATTTTACGTATCAGACAACGTATTTGGTTTCTTGTCTTTTGTCTGCAGCTGTTGTAGCAATCTGTCTGGTTCTTAGGTTTGCTTAATGTAATAAGCCCTGTTGTGAGATTTCAGGACAGAGAAAGAGACTTTATATGTATTTCCAGTGCCACAACCATTTCAGCTGTTTTTGTGAAAGTGTGCTAAGTGATTGAGCTGGAAAATGCAGAGCCCCTCACTGTTCATGAAGAGCCTTTGCTATTCTTCATATTCTACTCTTTCGAGCTATGTGAGCAAACCTTTGGAGAAACTGATAGGAATAATCTTTGTCTAGCAAATCAAGATTTGTTTGTGTGACGCTTGCCTTGAGTCCAAGCTTTTCAGGACTCAGCTGTCTGAGCCTGATCTTTAGCTTGTGGCAAAAGCCACAAAAGGAAATAAAGAATATTTTTTTTTTTTTTGTCCTTTGAAAAGAAATTAGAGAGGCTCGGGGTCCTTTTCATACTATGTGAGTGAAGTGTTTGTCGTGTGCTTACTAATGCTTCATTTCTAAATATGCAAGATTTTTTTCTTTACAAAAGTGGAAATGGAGTCCTTAAAATGACAGAAGCAGTGTTACCTAATCGATTCTCCCACCATTTGCTCTTGCAGTCTAATTTAGTAATTTGAAAGCGTGTAAGCAAAATCTTGCTCTTGTCACTGTAGTGGTTTTTTTTTATCCATTGATTTGGAATGTTGCATAAGATTTTTCTGTCCTTTGTATTGCATCTTGCGTTAGGGCAAGGACATATCCATTCGTGTGAGATATTTTGACCTCCCTTGAGAGTGGTAACACAAACCACTGCTATTTCCCTGTAGTTTGTCTACGAATGCAGTATTAAAGCTGGGTTTTGACGGATGAGTGAAATAAATTGCAGTCTTACAAAAGACAACTATTGTCAAAACTTTCCCTCTTCATTGTTTTGCTGACACTATAGACATAGTTCTTAGAAGATGAAATTTTAAACTGGCTGTGTTATACTTAGCATTTTTTAAAACAAAATAGACTGCCAGAACATTTTTTAAAAAACTGGAACATATAGTTTAAAAGTACATAAAGGTGCAGAGTGTGATGGTGGTCTGTCTTCAAAACATTCAACAGCTATGTAGTCTTCTGGATATTGCACAAGTGTTTAATTTGCTTAACAAAAATAGGGCATATGAGAAATTTTCAGCATGTGTAAAGCTGATAGAAGACAGCCTAGATTCTTTGAGTGTGGGAAGCTGCTACCTTTCTACTGTTCTTTTCATATCTTTGTTTTACAAGTCCTGGTGGGGTGCTGCTGAAGAAATGTGTACGAAATAATGTTTGGAGATGAGAGAAAGTAGCATATACCATTGGATTAGCCTGAAAGGTGTGTGTAGGCAGGATCTGAGCAGATGTTGTGGTAGAAGTCGGTGCCCCTTTTGGTGTTGATGCCCATGTGCTCCTTTGGTTGGAGCATTACTTTTGATTTTGATGCTGTCAGATCTAAAAATCTTGTGTACTGCAACTCAAGAAGAAATACAAAGAATTGGTAATTACTTCTACTGATGGGAAAGGAAAGTAGGGAAGTGGGCACATTCTTTTTTTAGCACAGTCTGTGAATGTCTGTATTTTGGGTGGAGAAAAGAAATGTAAAATACTCCAAGTCATGTTACAAGTAATTTCTGTATTTCTGTTTCTGATCTTACTGCATTTCCTTACTACTTTATTTTTGTAGCTGCAGTTTACTAAGCAAGCTGGGTGATACTTCTGTATGTCTTGGAGGAGAGGTGAATGTGTACTTCAGGGAAAAAACCAAAACACCATAAACCCAAACCCACTATCAAATAATGCCAAAACCTTGAACAAGCAAAGTAGTCCCAGTTGGAACACTTCATGCTAATCTTGAAATGTTAATTTTAACGGTTGCTGTGCATTCTTATTGGTACAGTAATCTTCAATTTGTTTCATACAGTATTGTTTGGCGGGAAGAGGAATTCTCTTGAACAAAGAGAATGTGCCTGTATTTGCATGTGCTGAATTCTGTTCCTTTTGAGTATTTGGATGTTAAAATTGTTGATTTAGAGTAAAATGACTAGATTTATTACACTTTTGTTAGTGAGGCAAAATGTACCTTTTAAGCTAAAATTGTCACAGTAAACCATAAACATGTAAGATGCTCGTGAAAGTGAAGTAACATCTGAGGTAATTCCATGTAGACATATCCCTGTTTCCTGATGCTATTTCCTGTGTCCCTTTGATCCTATTTTCCTTTCTGGCATTTGTGCTGTGTCAGCAGAACAGGATGTAAAAAGAAGTGGGTGCCCCAAAGCCACAGTTCAAAAAAAGACTGGATGTGGCACTTAGTGCCATGGTCTAGGTTGTGGTGATGTTAGGTCATAGCCTGGGCTTGATGATCTTAGAGGTCTTTTCCAGACTCAGTAATTTGGTGATTGTGTGATTCCTCCCCTTGTCCCAACTCATCTGAATGTGGTGGAAGAGCAACTGCTGTTTCTCCACCAGCCTGATGAACAGGACTGTGCCTTGCCTTCCTAAAGGGACCAAAGTGTGCTGCTGAAAGTGAGAGAACCACTGCAATGGCTTGTGTGGGGAAAGAGTTGGAAAAAAGCTGACTTTTCTAGGCATTTGTGTAAGCAGGGAGTACGTGGGCTGTGGGGATTGCCCCCCAGCATCTTGTGCGCAGTGTGTTTCAACAGTTATGACTAGATTCAGGGAAGTATCAGGGTATTGAAGGACGATGGGAATTTGTTAGAATTGAAGCATGAGTAGAGTGGAGGGTAGGCTTGGGTAACTACGTTGTAACCTGGAGTGGCTTTTTTTGAGGTATGGTAATTTTGTACAGCCATGTAATGTGGGAAATACATGATGGATTTTAGATTTTGCAGGCATTTAGGACAGGCCATATGAAAAGTGTGTATGTATATTTCTGCAGGCTTACTCATACATCTGTAACCGTATTCTGCTACCCTAAATTAAAGAAGCAAAGACTTTCTGCCTCTGGCCACTGCAGCTTTCAGAGGCATGCAGGTGGAGTGCTAATGTCACAATTTAAAATTACTTAGCTCATTCCTAAGTACAAACAGAAAGTGGGTGAGACGTCTTTTCAGCTCTCTGAATGACAGCAAACCAGAAGTATAGGCTGCTGGAAATGAAGACCTTCAGTACCTTAATGGAAGAGGTTAGAGGCAAATGAAAATGTGAGGTTCTTTGCTCCAAGATGCGCATGTGGAACCTGAAGATTAAAGCAGTTTCCAGTTCAAGCTGTTTTCTTTACCCAGGCCACTAATTTCTGTGCCTCTCCCCATTCTTGTACCAACACAACTGTTAGCAGTGGTGTGATAAACTGCATCAGTAAACTGCCCTGTTCTAAGTTGCCCCGGCCTCTGTTAGACAGCATAGTGATGGAATGCTTAACCAGACACCGGAAAAGATATGTATTGGCAAGTTACCATTTAACCTGTGAAAGGTGCACCACAAAGGAGATGCACAGCAAAGCATTCCTGTCCCTCAAACAAATGACAGACATTTACTATGATGAGGTGCCAAAAGAGTTAATGGTTAAAAGGAGATCAGGTCTAAGAACAGCTGAGAATGAGTCACTGAGAGCTAGGTGAGGATTCTATTTCATATCCAAATGTTCATGTAAACCCACTTTACTGATGTCTTCTTTCCCTCCTTCTCTTCCTATCCCCTCTCCACAAAAAAACCCCAAACCTCACCTTGAAGTTTATAGTGTATAGGCCTGGTCTGGATTTGGCAGTTTGAGGCATAGCACTGGAGACTGAGTAGATTTGGATTTATGACTTCAGAAATAGATTTTGACTGAAATCTGCAAGTTTTAATTAAAACCTGCTACTGGTAGATTAATTTTTGATTTAAGCATGATCTAAAACTACATTACACCATGTGGTGATGTATGATGCAGGGAAAATATTCCCTTCAGTTTGTTTTCTGCCTCGGATGAGATTTTATGAGGATAAGCATGGCTCGAAGTGCTGTATAGCTAATGAGAGGCATTTGGAATAAAATGGAGCAATTCATTAAGACATGTGGAATGTGTTGCAGTACTGCAGAGAAGGAAGAACTTGACCAAGTTCATCTGTATATGCTGTAATGGAAAGCGTCACATTATCTTCAGATCCTTGCATGATAGTTGTGCTGGTAATTCTTTGGGTGTGAAATGGTAGTTTAACACCTCCAGGTTTATTAAATGCATGAGGAAATCGCTGTGGTGGTGGTTGCCACTGTTCTGCCTACTGCTAATTTGATTGAAAGTTTGCTATACTCTGTGAAAGGAATTTACATGTGTGGGAGTGTTTCTGACAAATGCCTGTCTAGTTATGTTGATAGAAATAACAAAGACATTACACAAAGGATGATCTCTATCCTAATTATTATTTAGTTTTACATGTGGTCTCACAGTAGAGCTGTAGCTTATAATAGGAGTTTTGAGTTACAGTTAATTATTGCAACAGTTTCTTTATACGTGAGTTACTCATTGGATGGAACAAATATTCAAGAAATTCGGAGAAAATACTCTGCTTTAGCAAGACAAGCCTTGAAACAAAGCTAAGCCTGATCTTTCAGTGACCTCTTTTCCTACTTCTTGTAAGGCCAAATAACTGCTGTAGCATAATTCCCTTTTTCTGACTGTTATTAAAGATATATTTTACAGCAGTAGTGTTCAAGGGCTATATTTGGCTGGGATCTTGCAATGTGCTTTCCATGCACGTGTGTGGCACAGAAGAGGAGGATTTACAATTTGAAGCATGTGTGGGTTTGGTTGGTTTTCATGTTTGGTGTGTGTCTGTATGTTTGTGGGTTTTGTTTTGTGGTTTGTGTTTTTTCTTAGAAGTCTCATTTACACTTGGGATATTGTGTGTTTCAGGAAACTGATCCTTAAAAAATTTCTGTTCTTGGCTGTTTTTTCTTTCTACAGGAGATGATAACAGAGCCTGCTCCGTTACGTGTCAGGAAGCTCAGCAATCCTGACATCTTTGCATCAACTGGGAAAACAAAGCTTCATCGTCAGTTAAGTCAAGATGACTGCAAGCTACGAAGAGGTAGTTTGGCCAGTTCTTTGTCAGGTATGTCATTAGGTAAAGACATATATATGACAATTAGTTAGTATTAAAGATGCTTCATTATTTGTTGGCTTAACAGTTATAATACAAGACTTTGATAAGCTGTTTCTGTAAAGACTAGGTGACCTCTTGTTGGGAGGACAAAATTTTGTGTAAATGTAAGTTGAAAAGAATATAAAAGAGAGACTGCATTTGGAGTGAAATTCTATTTAAGTCTTAGAGAAAAGCTAGAAGTTAAGACTTGATGTATAACATTAAAAGAAGGGAATGGTGGAACTTTTGGCAACGTAGTGGTGCATTCTTAACCCTTTTACTTTTAAGGTTGGCGCTGACTGTAAGCTCACCTACTTTGCCCTACTTACCGGGAAACTCACTTTTATATTGGTTTGAAATTATTTAATGTCTTTTTTGGCTTCAAAAAGACTGTAAACATTTGTAATTCAAAATAAAAGTCTTGCTTGCTAACTACAAGTTTTTTCAGTTTGTATAAAGATTGTTTTTATCTCTTAAAAACACAGTCTTCAGCCCTGTCAAAAAATTTCATCAATGAGAACCATGGAGTGAGTGTAGTCTAGCAATTGGCCAAGAAATGGATGACGAAGCTCAGTAGTTTCTGTTTTTCAAATACTTCGTATGTGGGCTAGGAGGATGGTTTCACAATTGCTTAAAGCTGGTATCAAAGTCTGATGTTGGCATTAGAACATACAGAGCTGCATAATCAGCCTAAACTGAAATAGCTGATCTGCCTGAATGCCACTGTTATTCTTGCAGCCCATTTCCTCCCTAATTAGACTGACTGTTTGCCCATTTGCATGTTACTGCAAGAACAAGAATGGTTGGAAAGTCTCAAGTGGGAAGAGGAAGAAGGTGAAACCACCCATTCTGGCAGCAGCATCGGCTTGACTTACATGATTATGAAAATACATCCAGTCCTGGTTCCTCTGTATTGGGGAAAGATAAATATCTTGGTGTTTGAGACGCTACATATAATAGCATTAGCTAAGCAGTAAAGCATGCACCTTTCATTTTGGCTCAGCCTTGTCACAATGTTTTATTTGCAGTAACTGGCTTATTTCTGAAAAATGGAAACACACATCATGTTTTGCGCTCATGTTTTAAGTTTGTTCTCTAAGGTAGGTTAATTGCTAGAAAGCAGAAGGTCATTAACTACACAACGGTTGGAAGATTACAATGATGAAGATAGTACTTTAGGGTTTTTGTCCTGGATTAGAAGTAAGCAAAGGAAAGTAAACAGGAAGAAAACTGGAGAAATTATAGTTGTCTTCTAAATATAAGTTTTCTGTTTGGAGAAGGTATTAGTGTAAATTTTATGTTCTGAAATCTCCATGGTCTCCACATACTGTTGTTTCATTGTCAATCTGCTATAGCCTGATTCAGGAAAAGTGCCCAAACAAGGTCAGTTTGACTCAGCTGGGTAAAGAAAATGTAGAAGTTCAGAGATAGATTTTAAATATGTGTGTTTTGAATGTGTGTAGGCCTTGAGGCACGACAAAGAAAGGGTTGAACTTCAAGCTCCGTCCCCAAAATAATTCCACATTTTAAAATTACAGAAGCAAGTAATTTTAAGGGGTACAGATGATTGCGCATGCAAACTGTTTGGCTTAGAGTTGATTTTTTTCGATGGAATTTTGTCTTCCTGGATTCAGTATTTGTGGAACTAAAAAGATATATTGATAACTGTATCCTAGGATATAGGGAGATTTAAGCAATGATACTCTTGCTTTGGCATTTTGAACTGTTAGACATTTGTATGATTTGAATTGCTATTGTAGAATATCTTTATTAGTGCTTTATTGAGATAAATACAGCAATGTACATTTCCATGGATTTAGATCTTTTCAGATGAGAAGAGTCATTGTACTTACAGATAATCATACAGAGCAGACCACGAGAATCGTGTCCACAGCTGTAAGCAGCTTGAGTGAGACTAGAAAAAAGATCCTAACATGCTGTGTCTCTGTTGGTCAAAATAGAACCTTCTCATCTCTCATACACTTTGACTCATTCTATCGATGTGTATTTGGCCCATTGCTCAGAATTTTCACAGAAAATTCATGTAAACAAATTAAAACACAAAGACACCACACCCTGCTACCCCGGTATTGTGGCTAATCACATTATGTGCCAGTCTCTCAAATATTGCAGCTGCTTTTATGTAGTGACTGTAATACAGCACATCTTACTCTAATGCAAAGCTAAATTTGTAAAATAGCTTTCTACCTCTGTATTTTTCTACAGTATATGGATTAAAGCTGCAGATTCCTTTCTGCTGCTTATTGCAACAAATGTCTTAGTTCCCTGTGATTCCTGTTGTAGTATCTGAGCATGTAATTTGTTGAATGCAACTATCTTCATTACACTTGGAAGGGGAGGTGTGTAATTTAGCCTTGCACTGCTACTTTTAAGGAAGAGAGGTGTTCTTCACTCCCATTTGCAGATGATGAGGCTGAAGTACAGAGACTGACTGTAGTTACAGAGGAAGTCATCTGGAAGCTAATAATGGAACCCAGATTTACAGGCTTTTTCACTTATGTGTTTTTAACCACAAGAATATCTTTCTTCTCTTTGTTTTGTGAATGACATTGTACATAAAAGGAAACTGTTGAGCTCAATGGAGTCAAAATATGACCTACTTTGACTCTGGTTCTTTCTTACTGTGGAAATTTACTGTTTCATATTTTTCAAAATGGAGCATTATATTGACTAGAAAAAAAGCAAATGTTGAGCAGATTCTTTTGAATTATTGCTGCGTTTTCCGCAGTTGTGTACAGTGGTGTGATCTTGTTGAGATAGGAAACTGTTTCTGTATGTAGTATGGGAGATGGGTGTCTGCATTAATCAATCAGATATAGGTAAGACTTGGTAAAGCTACAGAATGTTTTGCTTTTAAAAAATATGGTATTGCTGAGTGAATATGTTTAGACAAATTATCCATCCATGTTTCAAAGCAAAACAGTATTTGATCACGGCTGTGTAAAATCTGCTGAATGTTCTAGTGGTAAGAGAAAATGGGGATGTCTAGATGGCTGACCTGTCTAGAAGAATATTTTACAATTTTGAATGCATTTTCATAAGAAACTTAAAAATTACACTTCAGATTTTTCAAACTTAACACTGTCTCTCTATGGGATAATAAGTTTAATTGGCAGTAGATACTGTTTCCTTTTTAAGCTGTGTGGAGTATAGAAAGGTATAAAGTGATAGAAGTCTATTTCTCCAAGATGTTGGATTTGCCCATTATCTCATAAAGTAAACTGTATTTTTTTTGGAAATATGTTATTATCAAACATAATGAATTGACAGATATTGTGCTCTTACAAGTTTTACCAAAACTCTGAATTGCCTTTTTTTTTTGTTCTATTTCTATTAAATGCTTTTTCTTGACATGCATTGTTGGTTTTCAGCATTGTATTTTGAATGTGCAAGCCTGTTTAAAAAGAATATGATAGTATTTTGTTTTTGTTTTTTAAGGAAAACAGCTACTTCCTTTATCAAATAGCATCCACAGTGGAGTGGGACAGACAGTATGGCAGCCACCTGGAGATACCTCAAACCTCGTCCGCATGAGAAATCAGTCTCTAGGACAGTCTGCTCCTTCACTGACTGCTGGTTTGGTGAGTGAGTCTGGAAGTACTAATGATGATTTAGTGCTATATATAGAAAGTGTTGTAATCTTGTGCTTCAGTTTTTACCTTGCGTTTCCTACTCCTGCTCAGTGGATGCAGCATTTTGTTCCTCTTAACCCTTTTTACAATTGAGGGTGAATTAGGAGGGAGAATATGTTCATCCTCCATTTGACAAAAAGCAAGAAAAAGATGTCTGAATGATAATTTATGTTTGGGAGTGCTCCTTCTTCTTGCTACTTAAGCTGCCTGATAGCTGAGAGAAAATACAGCTGGAGATATAGGGAGATGTGAGCATGGGAACATGACCATTTAAAACCAGTTTAATTGGGAAACAGCTTTCTGGGTAGTTATGTTTGCCAGTTTCCCTAGAGAGATAGCTAGGTCAGTGAAGTTCAATGGGATAACTGTCCAAGGAACTGAAGAGCTGGAACTGACGTCTGCTTTTCTGCATGGTTTCTGTCCAAAGATTGTGTAAAATGAATGTATTTTTGAAGAATGTTGCATCTGTTAAATGAGCATTTTCCAGGAAGACGGTATTCTGTATTTTCAAAAAGGGTAGGAAGGAGGAGCCAGGGAACTACAGGCCGGTCAATCTTACCTCTGTGCCTGGTAAGACCATGGAGCAGATGCTCCTGAAGGCACTACTGAGACAGGAGAATTGTGAAGAGGTGATTGGGTAAAATCAGCATGGCTTCACCAAGGGCAAGTCCTGCCTGACCAACCTGGTGGCCTTCTATGAACAGGTCACAACATTAAT
>JAOXOE010023357.1:0-22658 GCA_028565055.1 Phoeniculus purpureus
CCAGTGGCCAATGACTCTCTCAGTGAAGAACTTTCTCCTCACCTCAAGCCTAAATTTCCCCTGGCGTAGCTTGAGGCCGTGTCTTCTTATTCTGGTGCAGGTGTCAAGAAGCTCCATTGCACCGTTTGTGTCTTCTCACTGGCATTTAATGTGGTATTTGAACTCCAGAAGCCCACTCTTAATTCTGGGATGTGAGAGCAGTCAAGAAGGCCAGCTGGATCCTGGGCTGGATCAAAAAATGTCAACAGCAGGTCAAGGGAGGTGATTCTACCCCTCTACTCTGCTCTTGTGAAACCATACCTGGAGTCCTGTGTTCAGTTCTGTGTACAAGGAGGACATGGAGAACCTGTTAGAACAAGCCCAGAGGAGACCATGAGGATGATCATAGGAGCACATCTGCTGTGGGGACAGGCTGAGAGAGTTGGAGCTGTTCAGAGTGCTCTGGGGGGACCTTATACTAACCTTTCAATCCTTGAAATAGACCTGTAACAAGACTGGGGAAGAGTATTCTCAAGGATAGAGAATGATAGGATGTGGGGTCATGGTTTGAAGCTGGCAAAGGGCAGTTTGAGGCTGGAAAAGCAGAAAAAGTTCTTGAATCTGAGGGTGGTGGATCCCTGGAACAGGCTTCCTAGAGAAATGATGGAGGCCCCATCCCTGAAGCTGTTGCAGGTCAGGCTAGATGGGGCTCTGGGCAACGGTTCTAGATAGAGGTTGCCCTGCTTGTTGTACCGGGGCTGGACTAGGTGACATTTGGAGATTCATTCCAACTGAATACAATCTATTATTCTATATATGAGACATGAACAGTGCAGATGAAACTACGTGAGATGAGAACACTACAGATGTGTGCGTGCGCATGTTGCACTACACGCGCATCTGTGCAGGACGACCTGGCAGCACAGATTATGGACAAAAGCTTCACCTGACACTGGGGTGTTTACTCTTTTGTTGTCTCCTATTTATAGGCTGCAGCACACAGTTATTTCAAAGTGTAAAATGTTGATTCGGGCTGTACGTGCAGAGGAGCTTTTTATAGGTCATTGGGACTGCGAAAACACAGGCTTTTTCTCATGTCTCGTCGCAGTATATCTCACATATCGTTCAGTTCTGGAAATCTGCGTTTTGATCTGTTTGAGGATACCAGTAATAATATACTTTTGGAAATAGTTCTCAAGATTACATGAGTATCACTATCCATTTTGTCACCTGTCACATCTAAAGATCCACAATACCACAGTAAAATATGCTACAAGCCTGGATTGATGTACTTTGTTTAAGCCTGTTGACACACAATACTTTCTTCTAGCTACTGCTGAATGTGGTAGCTATTTATAGTCAATGCCAGGTGTACGTTCAAGGGGAAAATAAAAATTCAAATCAATGTTAGAGCACCCAGGTCTACACCGACATCATTTTTAACCCCTGTTTGACCACTTCACCAGCTCTGAAATGCTCTTGAATCTTTCAGATCAGTGCAGAGGTTACCCAGTAGAGGTGGAGATGGAAACTCTTGCTGTTGCAAGTATAACCATAAAAATAAATCTGAAAACATGTTCCCACTTCCAACCTATTTTCAAAGGCAGAGTGGATGATACCAGTTGTAATGATGAGCTGAACCAATAATTACTTAGTCATTGGGGGATCATGTGCAAAACTAAACCTTATTGTCAGTCATAGTCAGAACTAGTAGCGTGTAAGTGCTGGATTTATCAGATGTAGCGAACCATCTCCCTTATATGTCAGAGTTAATGTGGGTAAAAGCAGACCCCAGATTTATCCCAGGCTAAGTTGCCTTGTGTGATCCATGTGAGCAACAGTTCTTCCTCTCCGTGTGCCTCTTTTTCTGTGCCACTTTTCCACTCCCATACAACAACCACACAAATTTCTGTCAAATCATAAAGGGTCGTAACTGCAGTGTTTTTAATACTTGAGTAATATCTTCTGTGTTCGTAAGATGCTATCTAGAATTGTTATAAGGTATTATAAAAAGAAAAGAGTTTGGTTAGCAAAGAGTTCTTTAACAAATAACTCTTCAGCAAAGACCTCCTGTGAGACTGGATCTAGGGGATCCTGCTGTGGCAAGGGGATTGGACTAGATGATCTTTTGAGGTCCTTCCCACCCCTAATGTTCTGTGATTCTGTGATACTGTGAAAGGGTTTTCATGAGCAAAGGATTCCCTCTGCAAGACACTGGGATTCAGTTTGTGAAGCCATCAGCAAATCTAGATTGTTATAGGATCATGGATTTTTTCAGATTGGAAAGGATCATAGAAACATTGAATCACAGAGTAGTGGGGGCTGGATGATACCTCTGGAGATCGTGGAGTCTGATTTGATGATCTTGAAGGTCGCTTCCATCTGTAAAGATTCTGCGATTCCCAGTGTTTCTTTGAACTCAGCACAGAATATATGAACCAAGATGGTGCTAAACTGCTTTAACTACTCTTATCCCTTCTACAACAAAGTGAGATCCTGGAACAGGCTGCCCAGGGAGGTCGTGGAGTCTCCTTCTCTGGAGACACTTAAAACCCACCTGGCCATGTTGCTTTGTGACTTGATCTAGGGGATCCTGCTGTGGCAGGGGGATTTGACTGGGTGATTCAAGGTCCCTTCCAGTCTCTAATGTTCTGTGATGCTGTGATCCCTGCAAAAAGAAACACTCCTGCCGCGACTGCCAGGTAAGAGGAAGAACCAGCACACTTCAGCAGTAAGAGCAGTGATTATCCCGTATTTATGAGATTTGTGAAGCACAGCAAGAATGAGAACTTCTGCACACATATCTAAGATGTAGCCCATTGTGTTATTTACAAACGTACAAATGGAATCCTAAATTAAAAAACCAGAGAGACGAGCTGAGCTCTACACATTTGCCTGCATTCTTTTTTTTTTGTAGGGCAGTCACTAGATTTTTTTTTTGCCACATAATGTTTTTTTCGAGCAAATATTCATTGAGCTAGCAAAAGTATTAGAGCTAATCACTGTAGTTTTCCTTTAACATGGCATTTTTACATGACACCCACTCCCAGGATTACAATTTTGTTTTGACACACACAATAATATTTAACTGCTGGATGGAATGAGATTATCACCTCAAATGCTTCAGCACGAGCGCACACCAGGAACTCTAATATTTCCCCATCCTTTATGGACAAGCCCAAGAAGAGCTTTGAAGTCCTGTCACCGATGGTGGTGAATAATTTAATACAGCTGTAGTTTTAAATATGCACCTTTCCCCAGAAAAACACTTGGACTTGTGTTTAATTTTGAGTGTAGGTGCATCGGCTCCCAAGGGGCTGTTCAGGTGCCTCAATTATTTGCTGCTTGGAGTCTAATTGGCAAAACATGGTATAACCAAATTAAAGGCTTGCTTGCCACTCCAGGCACAGCCCTAAGCCAGAGGTGATGTTTAAGCAGCCCCACCTCACAATTTATCCTGGAAATACTTTTATTTGCAGACATATGCAGGACCTTTTATGTTACAACCCCTGGCATGGAACAGTTACTCAAGTGAAAAAGAAATAACCCCCTATGCAAGGGACTGGGAATCAATTCTCACAGCCCTAATTCCTCTGTAATTTCTGCTTTGTGAGGCAAAGGATGACATTTGTGTTGGATAAAAGGGTTGCTGGATGCTTCTTGCCATGTTACTCACTTACACCTTTACTCCCATGGAAAGGAGAGAGGGAAAGATTCACTGAATTGAGTTCAACTGGCATTTTCTCCCTTCTTTACGTCTTTGATGAAACCCCATAGTTGCAACACCTCCTGTGTTGCTGGCCCAGGAATGGGGTTATCACAGAAACACAGAACATTAGGGATTGGAAGGGACATCAGAAGATCATCCCGTTCAATCCCCCCCAGCCACAGCAGAATCACCTATATCAAGTCACACAGCAACATGGCCAGACAGGAGCCTTCCTTTAAGAGGAGAAGCATTAATGGATGGCCACGGCAGCCTAGCAAAAAGCATAAACCCCAATGTTTTTTCCTCTACAGTGCTGTGCCCTCCTAGGACTATCAAAGTCTGAATCTTGCTACATCCCAGGTCTGATTATTCATCTCTGCTGGAGTAACTTATATGCAAACATTTATTCACAGAATTATAGAATCATTAGGGATTGGAAGGCACCTCTGAAGATCATCCACTCTAATCCCCCTGCCACAGCAAGATCCCCCAGATCAAGTTGTACAGGAAGATCTCCAGGGAGGTTGAAAACCTCTCCAGAGAAGGAAACTCCACAACCCCACCTTGGCAGCCCCTTCCAGTGCTCTGTCACCCTCACTATGAACAAGTTCCTTCTCATATTGATGTGGAACCTCCTCTGTTCCAGGTCACACCCATTTGCCCTTGTCCTTTCATTAGATGACACTGAGCACAGCCTGGCTCCATCCTCCTGACACCCACCCCTCACATATTCATAAACACTAGTGAGGTCATACCTTATAAATATTTATTTATTTACCTATTCTTTTCATCCACTTCTTTCTCAGTCCAAGAGCACAGAGTTCAATACCTAAAATCAGCAAGATCTGGGTATTTAGATAGTTCAAGAAGAATGTAGCTGTAGTGTTAATGCCCTGCAATGCCAGATTTCCCTGCTAAGATCCATAAGGTGTAACCAATATTTTCTGAGATATTTATTTCCTTTAAAAAAAAGAAATTAGTTTCCTTTAATCTACTAAAAATCTGGAAAGACTTTTAAAATTTTAGATTTCTATCAGACTAAAAGAGATTAATTTCTTTTTTTAAAAGTAAACAAATATCCCAGAAAATTCCAGTGACTTTTCCCTCAATACCTAGACCTGTATCTACGTACAGCTTGGTAGCTGTAGGACAGGATGTTTCCCTATTATCTAAAAGTGATGTAAAATTCTTTTGAAGAAATGTTTTGTTGGCTCTTTTATACGGTTGCTGTCTCCCTTCTGACACGTCTCTGTAGCACGTGTGACTTCGCTTGTGAACTAATTTAAACCAAGAAAGACAAATGTATTTTAAAAAATTGTCCCACCCTGACAAGCAGACTGATCATTTTGCATTCCGGCTTTTGTGAAGGGAGGGATAAAATTGCCGTATAACATTTTAGATTAAAAAAAGAAATATTCAGCATTAAATATTCAGCATTAAAGTTCCTCGAATTTAAAAATAAATCTGCAGCGTTTCTTCTAAAAATGCTGCTGTCAAGTACTGCTGATTCTCACTCAGGAAACACACTGTGTAAGAACATTGTATTTATCAAGCTAAAGGAGAAATGCTTCATAAAATTAGTGACCTCTGGGACAGGCTAGAAGAGTTCATTTACTGGGGGGGGCACTGCTTCCGTTTTGGGATGGCCCTATATTGTTCCATTTTGAGGAATAATAAGTGATGCTGACATCTGTCAGTAGGACTCCTGCAAAAGTTTAACTGCAGAGGCATCATGCTGAAAACCATGTCTCATGGATCTTTCTCCTTGTGACCAATGAGTCCAGTGTAGAGACACAAAGATGATGAAGGAAGTGGAACATCTCCCTGATGAGGAAAACCTGAGGGAGCTGGGTCTCTTGAGCTTGGAAAAAAGGAGATTGAGGGGTGAATGTTGATAAATACTTGAAACGTGGGTGTCAGGAGGACGGAGCCACGCATCTGGTCAATGGCATCCAATGGTAAGACAAGGGGCAATGGGTGTGACTTGGAACAGAGGAGGTTCTACATCAATCTAAGAAGGAACTTCTTCCCAGTGAGGGTGACAGAGCACTGGAAGGGGCTGCCCAGGGGGGTTGTGGAGTCTCCTCTGGAGACATTTAAAACCTGCCTGGATATGTTCCTGTGTGACTTGGTCTAGGTGATCCTGATGTGGAAGGGGGATTGGACCAGATGATCTTCTGAGGTCCCTTCCAATCCCTAATGCTCTGTGATTCCGCAGGCCTGTAAAACATGTAGGATGATGTGTTTACATGACTTACCAGGTGAACTCACAGTACTGCTAGATGAAAGATAATCTGTTGACGTTCCATCACAGAAACAAAATTGGGAAGGTGGGGTTTTTTTGCCTTGTTTTGTCAGTTCTTGTTCTGTTTTTCATGTTGAAATCTTCCATTAATATTAATTTTCTAATTCTTGGAAATATTGGTATGGTGAAGAACAAACGACGCAAACAAAAGTTCGCACTTGTGATAATGAAAATTGTCTAAATGCCTGAAGGGAGAAGCTGGGAGGTCAAAACTTGCTTCACTGTTCCATCTCAGAATCATAGAATCACACAATGCACTGTGTTAGAAGAGACCTACCAAGGCCATCTAGTCCAATCCCCCTACAACAAGCAGGGACAACTATAACTAGAACTGATTGCCCTGAGCCCCATCCAGCCTGGCCAGGAATGGGGCCTCCACACTGACTCTAGGCAGCCTGTTCCAAGGATCCCCCAACCTCAGATTCAAAACATGTCCCTTCCTGTCCAGACTCAATCTGGACTTTTTTCAGATTCAAACCATGACTCTCACCTTATTGCTCCCTGCTCTTGTGAGCAGTCTTCCCCAGCCTTCTCCAACAGTCTCCTTTCAGGGATCGCAAGTTCACTATAAAGTCCCCCTGGAGTCTCCCCTTTCCAGGCTGAACAACTCCAACTTTCCCAACCCGTTCTTGTAAGAGAGGAGCTCCAGCCCTCTGAGCAATTTCATTACTTCCTTTTGACTCATTTCAACAGCTCCTCATGTCAGGGCTCCAGAGCTGGATGCAGGGCTGCAGGTGAGGTCTCACCAGGGCAGAGGGATCTTACAGATCAGTGTGGATTACGTGATGCTGGCCTTTCTCCAAGGTTTATGCCTGCCTTACCCTGCCTTCAAGGGGAGTAGAGGCTCTGCATACGCAGTGATGGCGGTGTCATGGGATTCAATGACAGGAGCAGGATCCTATCTCAGTGGACCACATGTAGCATGAAAAGGTAGAGTAGTACTTCATGACATTAAATTAGTGGCAACTTTTTAGAGCGATGCATGAAAAGAGATGGGCAATATTCTCTAGGGATGTTCAAGCTGTATTTTTGGGAAAAAATAGAATTTAACTGGACGTGGTGAAGGGCGATATGTCTTTTGAAAGACTCCTGTCACCCAACCACAACTTCCTACATGAAAGACACATGAAGGTCTAAGGCGATCACTCAGCCTTCTCCAGTAGTTCATGAGTACAGTGATGTAGTCTTATGAAAACCCTTGTCTTTGTTTAAGTGATGGGTTTAAGATCATTATTTAGGATGAAACTCCTAAATTAATTGATGCTAAGAGACCACAGACATTACCCAGTAGCGTAAAGCTGAGTGAGAAAGACAGAAAAGCCTTTTCTAGGTCAACGTTCCAGAACTGTTTTCTTCCTCACAGACCTTAAAGGACATGAACTATTGTGTTCCTACCCATTCAAAATTTCCTTTGACTTGTAGAGGCTCACAGGTTGCTGTGTCACAGACTCACAGAACATTAGGGATTGGAAGGGACCTCCAAAGATCACCTGGTCCAATCCCCCTGCCAGAGCAGGACCACCTAGATCAAGTCGCACAGGAACATGTCCAGGCAGGTTTTAAGCATCTCCAGAGAAGGAGACTCCACAACCCCCCTGGGAAGCCTGCTCCAGTGCTCTGTCACCCTCACTGTGAAGAAGTATCTTTGCTCGTGTGGGCAAATAAGAAAAGGAATGGGCTTTTTTGAGGTCCATCCTACCCCTAATGTTCTATGACTTCGTGATTCTGTGTGATTTTGTGAAGGTCTTCCGCAGGAAAATTCTCCTAATTGCCAGCTACAGTGAATCTCTCACATTTCCTGCATCTTGAAAAGCCCCATTTTGGATGTGGAAGACAAAATAAGACCAGAAGTGAGATAGAAGTTTGGGTTTCCGGAGTAAGACACGGAGACAAGAATGTCATTTTCAAAGAAGTTTTATTTACTTTTCTCTCTAGAAAATGACATGATTAAATATTTATCTTCATAATTGTAGTCAGATGTTGTCTGCAGAAAGAAGCACACATAAAAAAGGTGATTGGGTAAGCCTGCCACAAAAAACGCTGATGCCGTGGGTTTAAGCAATAAATGCATTAAAGCCTCTGCAGATCCTACGACATATTCAGTGCATGAAGTTACTCAGCAAATTTATTTGATGAGTTAAGTGAGAGTATACCTTCTAATTTGTTTTCATCCTTAATTATCCATTTATTCTTTTGATTCATGCACGGTAATTTCATACCGTTGATTCCCTCTTGACCTTACGCTTGTAACTGAATCCTGAGATCTGGCTTGTGTCCCAGGAATATGTAGAAAATTGTTTATATTAGCAGCAAGCTGCCTTGAGCTGCAGCGCTTTGATTTAACGTTATAACTGTACTAAAAGTAGCATAGCTTTCCCATGTATTCTCTATTCTGCTCAAATCCCTTGTCATTATAACAGATGTTTGGATTATTGTTCTGTAAACTATGTCAGAATTTCAATCTCTAGTATCTGTTTATTATTCTCCAAGGGTGATATTACAAATGTTCTCATGCACAGTTAATACTTATAATACAGACTGCCTTTTTTTCTTCTCCCCTTCCCCATAAAAGCTCTAAGCAGAAAGTTTTTTTGTTAATCGGGCTAAATATGAATAATTTTAGAAGCAGAAATTTTTTTTTCATATCTTTAACAATAACATGTTTGTGACTGGAGGTGGTAGGTACCACTCCTTAACGTGGTGTGTATAGGGGAGTATTCATTTGGGTTGCACATCATATGAAGATTATATGGAAACTTAAAAATTAAAAATTGTAGGTACTTGTATAAACAATTAAAATTGAAATACAGTCATTTAATTATTTTGTCCTGAAGCCATAATAGCCCCTTCTGTAATTTTACATTAATAATCGAATTGCACGCTAAGTTATGAAAGGCATGTTTGCTGGAAGGACACATTTAACCTTGCTGCTATAGACTGTGAAGTGATAATACTATAAGCTGATTATTAGAATGAGAGAGCAGAAGAGAGAGAGAGATTTTTTGTAAAGATTTTAAAGATTTAGACGGAAGCAGCTACTCCTGTTCTAAGGAAGATGAACTTCTGTACAAATCCTCATTAGCTCCAAAAATAATACCCATTATTATGGAAAAAGGGTTTTTAATAATGTTTTTAAAGCTTGAGATATTACTTTCCATCTGCATTTTGAACAGTTATAGTAGATCTCTTATAGGCCTGGAATGGGATTCCTGAGGTGGCTTGTTGTAGTTTGAGGTGAAAAATTCCACAACAATTCACAGAATCACAGAATCACAGGACATTAGGGATTGAAGGCACCTCAAAAGATCGAGTTCAATCCCCCTGCCACAGCAGGATCACCCAGACCCGGTTGCTTTGTGCTGTCTGTCTGTTAATTCACACAAAGGTGCAGAAGATGCACTTGAATGAACATGTTACAACAACACGTAACATTTATGGTCCTATAAACAGGAAAAAAATCTGTGTAAATTATGCAGTTATTTAATTTTTATCATACTTGTAAATTATGTAATTAGATAATATTATATATAGTATTATATATTTACTTATATAATTGTAAAATTATTATAATAATTTTAATGAAATTAATTGTTTTTTAAGAGTGGATTCTAATACTTGTTCTTTAAAAGTGGAGTCTCAGTCTCTGGAGACATTTAAAACCTTCCTGAACATGTTCCTGTGCGACTTGATCATAGAATCATTAAGGATTGGAAGGAACCTTGAAAGATCATGAAGTCCAATCCCCCTTCCACAGCACTATCACCTAGATCAAAACCCACCTGCAGGTGTCCTGTGCAACTTGGTCTAGATGATCTTTCAAGGTCCCCTCCAATCCCTAATGTTCAGTGATTCTATAACATTTATGCTCCTATAAACAGGAAAAAAAATCAGTATAAATAATAAAATTATTTGGGGTTTGTGGGTTTTTTGAGTGGATTCTAATAGTCATTTTTCTAATTTGTTAAAACTAAGATAAAGACCCCCAGAGTAACTCTGCTTAAAGAATATTTAGTTCTGCTTAGCCTGCGTTATTTTTCTGATTTATTTCTTCAATTATTTTATTTTTCTATCTTATCATTGGGCTGTGTTGTCATTTTTTTATCATGGAGAACTTTTCTCGGGGAAGTCTCCCTATGTGGATACATATCTCTTCTGCAAATACTATAGAGATCCCTTTCCTGGGATGAAAACTGCCTGAAACCTAAAGGACAGTCTTCACATCGTACAAGGGGAAAAAAAAACCCCACGACCCCAGAGATGTGATTTTTAGGGTGCTGCTGTGACAGACCTGAACCCACAGAAGAAAGGTGCCAGTGCTGTTCTTAATCACTTTTCCCTAAAAACAAAAAGGGGGATTTCAGCTACAGAATACTTCAAGGATTTAGTTGGAATCTCTACACGTATTATGTTTGCATTTGGGATGGAAAAAAAACAAGGTCAGCTTCGGAAATGATGAATGCCTTTTTGCTGAAAGCTGTACCGAACGTCCTTGAGTTTAATCAAAACTATTTGTTTTTAGTCAGCTTTGCTGTTGTCTCTTTTACTCTTGTCCACTGATAGCTTGACATTAATGACATCATAAATCATGTGAAGTGGCGGCTAGGGTTTGGTAGCATTTCAAGTGTTTGTTGAGATGTCCTGGGCTATCTGAGGCGCTGGTGTGAGGAGGGATATTGGTGCTGGTCTAAACCTTCAAGCCTGCTCTGTGGTTCAGAACGGGCAAAACGTATTAAAAACTTGGGTTTTCGTCATATTTTTAAACACTCATCTATCATAAAACCACTCTGACTATTTTAAATGCTTCCCCCCACCGCACCAAAGTGAAGCGGATGCAAATTACAGAAACACATCATCTGGGTTTGTAAATTCCTTAGTCATTCCTTTAGCAGGAGGGTATGGGGTAACACAAAGCTCTTCCCTTCCCTACTTGATGCAGTCACTTGAGAACAGAGGATAAACCTGATTTGCACAAATTTGTCACTCAAATTGTGGGATTATTTTTTATTTTCCCCTTTAAACAGCAAAACGTGAAATACGGCCACTTAGGAAATGTTTTCTTTGAAAAATGTTGAGCTGTTATCAGTTATGTGTTTCAGAAAGATTTCACCGGATCATTGTATGTTTTATAGCTTGTTATCTGCATGGGTGTATTCTTAGAACATGCTTTCCATTATCTTTGTACTGTACTGCAAAGGGAACACAGAGCTTGTCCTCTGAGTGTTGTTTATTCAGCTGGATTCTCTCACATGCAATACACAGGCTACTACAGAGAGCCTTTTTTTTCTCTTATCATCCCTAACTCTCACTCATCACAAAGAAAATCCACTTCTTTGTGCAAATGGGTTCCTCCAAAAAAATTGGAGGGTGTCTTTTTCTCAGTCCCTTAGGAGAATAGATGCTTGGAAATAATACCTGGGATTTGCTACAGAGAGGAGAGAATCACAGGATCACAGATCTTGAAAGATCATCCAGTCCAATCTCCCTGTCAGAGCAGGATCCCCTAGACCCAGTCACACAAGAACATGTCCAGGTGGGTTTTAAGCATCTCCAGAGAAAGAGTCTCCACAATCCTCCTTGGCAGCCCCTTCCAGGGCTCTGTCACCCTCTCTGTGGAGAAGTTCCTTCTCATATTGATATGGAAACTTCTCTGTTTCAGCTCACACCCATTGCCCCTTGTCCTATCATCAGATGCCACTGAACAGAGCCTGGCTCCACTGTCTTGACACCCACCTTTCACATATTTATGAACATTCATGAGGTCACCCCTCAGTCTTCTTTTCTTCAAGCTCAAGAGACCCAGCTCCCTCAGCCTTTCCTCATAAGCGAGATGATGAAGCCATAGTGTACAGTATATTGCTGGGTTTGAATCTGATGGTCAGTTTTTAACAGTTTTATTGAAGAATGTGTTCAGATCCCACCAATGTAAACATGACCTTGGGGTTAAGGTCTTGTTTCACCTGGGTGAATGGCAGATGGTGGCAGTAGCATCAGTGGGACAGCTATGTGAAGTTTCTAAGTTCTACATGGATCTCTGTTCTCTCCATCCTGGAGAGAATATCCATTTTTACTAAAAAAATCAAACTGGAGAAAATGCACATTACATGAACATTAGGAGAGATTAGTCACTGTATCTCCCCCCGAACATAAAATTCATGTCAGTTACTGGGGAGCATCACAGGTATTTATGAGACTTCTCACTCAGGAAAGGAGAAGGACATATGGAGTTACAGGACACACAGAATGTTAGGGGTTGGACGAGACCTTTAAAGACCATCCAGACCAATCCCCCTGCCAGGGTAGGATCATCTAGATCAGGTCACACAGGAAAAGAACCAAGCTGGTTTGGACATCTCCAGAGTAGGAGACCCCAAAACCTCTCTGGGCAACCAGTGCTCTGTCACCTTCTCTGTAAAGAAGTATTTCCTTATGTTTACGTGGAACCTTCCCTGCTCCAGCTCACACCCTTCATGCTATCACTGGACACCCCTGAGTAGAGAACCTGGCTCCATCCTCCTGACATCACAGGATCACAGAACGTTAGGGATTGGAAGGGACCTCCAATCTGCTCTTTCCATATTTATTAACATTAATGAATTCAACCCTCGGTCTCCTTTTCTTTCCAAGCTCAAGAGACCCAACTTCCTCAGCCTTTCCTCTTCAGGGAGATACTCCATTCTATCATCCCTGTGGCTCTGAGGTGGACTCTTTCAAGCAGTTCCCTATCTTTCTGGAACTGAGTGGCCCAGAACTGGACACAATACACCAGATGCAGTTGCACTAGGGTAGAATAGAGGGGAAGGATATCCTCTTTTGACCTACTAGCCCCAGCCTTTCTAATACAAACCAGGATGCTACAGGGCTTCTTGGCCACAAGGGCACATTGCTGGCTCATGGACCTGTTGTAGCACAACGGCTTGCCCTGGTGGTTGTGAGTTAAACGGACAAAAGGCTTTTGTTCAGTTACCTACATTATTCGAACCAGTGTGTGAAATCACCTGTGGGTTTCATCCACAAGAACATCTTCCCATCACCCAATGATGCTCCTCCCTCACATGGCTTTCATTGGGAGTTGGGGTGAGGGACGTTAAGCACTTCTGACTCTTCACCATCATGAGCTGCGCTGCAGATCCTGTACGTAGTGAATGATGGTAATTACAGTGAAGGGTCTAGGGTATTATTTATTTCTCAGTAGCAGACAGCACCTGACAGTCTTTGTATATCAAGTTGTTATTAAAATCCTATGTCTGGATGTTAAGCTGACTTATTTTATAAGTAATCTTCTTTCACAACTAATCATGAACTACGTATAAAGTTTGGTGAGTAAATTCATCTAATTTGACAGGAGAGATATTAAAATGAAATAATTTATGTCATAAAATAAACCATAGTAGCTTGTTTTTGCGATTGCCAAACGCGGCTTCATTACTGCATTGGTGTAAACATCTTTTGAGTAATTTCAATCTTGTATTAAGACTGGATTTGCATGATAACTCATCATTTTATTACTTATAGAATGCATTTTCAGAGGATTTTGTGTATAAATCTCCTCTGAATTATCATGCCACACTGAGGATAGGGACATACAGAAATCTTTTCTGATGACTCCCATCCAGGGAGTGTGTCACCTACCCTTTGCTCTGTGCTGTGATGCTGAAAATGGAGAGAGCTCAAGCTGAGCTGGAAGAGAGAGCTGCTCCAGTTTCCTTCCCTGGACTCTGTGTGTTTTACGATTTGTGTTTTGGGAAAACTTTGATTTCCTGAAGTAGGTCTGTTGATGCATGACACAGCCTAGTGAAAACAACGTAAATACACCAAAAAATAGAAGCATTTTTCCCATTTCCTTTTAGGATTGAGTTTTATCCAACTAGATAAACATAAAACAAGAGAGAAAAACGTAGGAGGGAGACCCACATTGAAAAATAAGCTGTGTGGAGATAATTATACAAAACTGAGCACTCAAAAACCAAAGTTCTCCAAAACATTTTGGATGAGGAAAGAAGAAACTTTTGAGGTGGAACTTTTCTCCTTTGCGAGTCTCCTGGTCTTAGTTTAAAATGCATGGGCAGAACTCCTCTTTTCTCCCCTCTGTGTCCCAGTGTCAAGCAGTCAGAAATAAATCACCCTCTGCAGGTCACAGAAAATCCTAACCTGCATAGTGTAGATTTCAATGGGAACAATTGTCTAAGACCTGTTTTCAGGAGCATGAATGTGAGGTCCAAAGAAGCGGTGCAAGCTGCCCACCAAATCTGGCTGCAGTTTCACTGCTCTGACTGTAATTTACTGTTTTTCATGGTTTATCACTTTCTAACTGCCCACCCCTGCCCTTTGCACAGCAGGTTCACTGGGAAGAAACTGGAAACTCATACAAGGTGTGCAAGAAGGGCAGAAATCACCAGAGTGGGTAAGCAGCAGCTTGTTCAGGGTGCTTAGCATCTTCAAAGCTTTCCATGACTTCCTTTATATTCTTGATGTTGAGACTCTCTACCCATCCGTAATTAAGAGTGTGTTAGGTAGGGAAATGAGGGATATCTCCTGAACCAAACCATAAGAAGTAGCAGGATGCCATTTGCCTTTTTGTTAATGCTGTTTGAAGAGATATTCAAGGGACTTGAAATAAAACAAACACCCATGAAACAGCACATATAAAAAAAGCATTTTGAAATATAAATGGCCATTACAGCCCTGTTTAGCACAAGAGCACTGGCCAGCACAAAGAAATCACAGGAGGTATAAGATGTATACACTCTACAGTAGTATTTTACTATAAAAACATGGACCCCTGCTGGCATATGTAATTTAATGTGCAGCATGCCTCTCCTAATTCAATCAGGTCTCTACATCCCTTCTTTTATATTCCAATTGGATTCCATGTGCTAAAGCCATCAAGATTTTCAGGATGAAATGAAAGCTTGTATTAATCCAGCAATTTCCATTTAAAACACAGCATCGATTTGATTAATAAGGTTTGATGCTGAATAATTATACGGCTAATATGTAGGATATAGAAAAACCACAGATGTGACCACCAGCAAAAGCCTTGTGGGAGAAGGGGGTCAAAGGGAAGCAATGGCCATGACTGAGGTGATGAATTCTTGGCTTTCCTCTTATGCAATTAACAAGCAATGCTTCTATTAATTTGCCACCCCCAGAGTCTTCACTGGTCAGATGTGTCAGGGTCAAGGGGCATAGGGGCAGAGCAGGGGTCAGCATCACAACAGCCCTGAAAAGAAATGGGAAAATGAAAGAAATCCAAATTAAATGGTAGAGTATACTTCTAGCGGTGCAGCAGGGAGAAGCGGGAGGAGGGGAAGAGGCATCTCTTTAATGTTAAGACTCCTGTTTTAGAATAATAAAAATGTTCTCTGCACATTTAATTCAAAGTAATCAATCTGAGGTGCAGCGCTTGAGCATCCAATAAAAGAAAATCAATGTGGTCTCTACAAGAGAAGACAAACAATGCCAGCTTTTACTAAAGGGATTATAGGTTAACATTTATTCAGTGTATTGTAATCTGATGTCAAGTGGTATAAAATCAAGCCAACAATCCATTACCACCCGTTATAGGCTAGGTGCTGATCTCATGCAAATTGACTTTTCATAGAACTTATTAAATCATTTCTGTGTTCTAGCTATGGAATGTTTTTTTACAGCTGCTGAACTTCAATAAATTTTGTATCATACTTGTACTGAGGAATATCAAAAAGACAAATATTTGTCATTTCGAAGCACAGTTTAGGTTTTCCTGTGGTCTCCTTGTGCTTCCCATCATTAATTAATCAAAAGGGAAGTTAATAACAGGCAACACACACCAAAAAATAAAACATAAAAAAGCATTAATTTAGAACTGTGTCAAATAGTGGTTCCCTGACTCTCCAGTTCGGTCCTGCTCACAGAACCACAGAACATTAGAGAATGGAAGAGACCTCAAAAGATCATCCAGTCCAATCCCCGCGCCACCCACGAGTGTTACTAATTTATATGCATTAAGTATAATAAACTGACAAACCCCACTGTTTTGAAAAGATGCTTGTGAAGTTTAGAGATAATTCTTTGTGGGGAAGAAGGATTCAATGCAAATGTCAGCTTTCAAAAGAAACCTTTGACAATGAAGGCCCAATCCTGTTCCCCGGCAAAATCAATTGGAATTTGCCACTGGTGTTGGTTGGGGTGAATTGGGGGCTCTTATGTCTGCGTTTAATAAGCCACAGTAAAAGGAGCAAAGCCTTTTAAATGCCACATCATAAAAAAGGATTTGTATCCTTCACATGCATTTTCTAGGTGTTAATTTATAGGGATAGAGGGGGCTTGGTCACGAGGCTCAAAACCCCAATCTGTCGTGTTGGCTGCTGGCTGTAGTAATGGCCACTTACTCATCTCATCACATTGAATGAGGACAGGCACAGGGCTCTTTTCAAGCCTCGGCTGAAAAACAAAAAAAAGAATCAAAGAAATCAGTAATCTTGACTTTAACATAATATGAAATAGCTATAGGAGTTGTCAAAGTTAACATCATTTTTGAAACAGCCTGGTTCCTTGTTAGGGCTGGGTCACTTTTATGTGTGTGGAAAAACATTACCACATGTTAGAAAACATCGCTGATACTTTGCAGATTGTGTTGCACCACAGCTCTCTGCTACTTCAAAACACTTCAGAGTTAGATAGAGGTAGGAAAGGAAATTGGACGTGACACTATTTTTATTTTAAAAGCTAAGTTTGGTTCTGCCAGTCTTGACACGACAGAAAATTTTAACCGGGAAGATGTTTTTTCCTCCTTTTTTTTTTATACATAACCTTGTGGTTCTACAGGGAAGTCGAATCCCTGAAGTTCTCAATGTCAGAGCATTCACTCCTCTAGCACATCCAACAGCGAAGGCAGTGCAAACCTTCATTATATGAGTAATGGAAGATAAGAGAGAAAAACGATTCTGTTAATTCAGCACAGAGATAAAATTGAAGCAGCATTACTCCTTCCTTTGCTCTGCTAATTATTAGGTCATTTTACAAGTCACTGCACACGTTTTTTGCCTTAGTTTCCCCTCTGTAAGACAGGAAATCTCCTTTTTTGCTTCAATATCCTTTCAGCTTTTTTTCCCAATCCATTAGGGATTGGAAGGGACCTTGAAAGATCATCCAGTTCAGTCCGCCTACCACAGCAGGATCACCTAGATGAAGTGGCACAGGTGAGTTTTAAGCATCTCCAGAGAAGAAGACTCCACAAACCCCTGGGGCAGCCCTTCTCCCTCACTGGGAAGAAGTTCCTTCTCATCTTTATGAGGAACCTCCTATGTTCCATCTTACACCCATTGCCCATTGTCCTATCATTGGGTGCCGCTGAGTAGAGCCTGGCTCCATCCTTTCTTCTTGGGCAAACCCAGATGATCAGTACAAAGACAAGTCCATTTTTAGTGACTGATCTTAAAAGAGTCTTTGAGCCTAAAAACGGATTTAGAATTTTATCCAGTTGAATTTAGGTCGAAATAAGTGGGCAAAGCCCATTAGGATTTCCTCCTGGCTTTGTCCCACCACAATGGCCAAACCACAGCTTTGACATGTTTCTTGTCTATGTATGTTTAGACCTGGGATGACTTCTCAAGCCATTCTGCTGTTTTCCTTGATTTTCTTCACTTTCCACAGGCAGGGCTTTGTTTTCCCTGCCCATGACCGTTAAGCTTGGTACTTTCTGCGGCAGCTAAAGCACCAGTTCCAAAGGAGAAAGTTATCCTGCAGAATTGATAGCTCACCCCTTTCAATATGTGTTATTGAGGTGGCACCAGCTTTGTTGTGAAAGCTACACAGAACTCATAAGTTGATTAGAATTTAAAATTGAAATGTCAGAGTAAGGCAGATGGGTTGTTTATATCCTCCACACCTACCAATGAATCAAGGTTCTTCTGCTTTTTCACCCACTGAACAGAGAATTGTGATGCAGAAGATCCAAAATGCATGGAGAAAGTATGAAAACAAGAAGGTGGACAAACATGACAGGATGATTTAGGATACAAGACCCTCTAGGTAGAAAATACTCTGGTTTTTCAGTTTCTGAATGCCTTATACTAGGCTTTCCACTAACATGGGGAAATGGATTGACTTGAAAAGGAAGGATGTCATAGACTGTTGATCTCAAAAGCATCTTGGTTCTGCATTTTAGAGCTGAGGTCCACGAAAATTGAGATTGCGTGTAATGTTCTTTGGTTGGCAGTGGGGTTTAGGTAGATAGAACCAGTTAAAGGTGATTGAATACCAAGGTCTGATCATCTCTTATGCCTTTTGTTGTGATACTTCAATTCATTATTGTAAAAGAACCAAACGATGCAGCAGCTGCATAGGACATGGTTGTAGTATTGATTGGGCTTCTCAAAAGTCTTCTCTTAGCATGCAGAGTGCAGTCAAACATGCACAAACATCATTCAGTTCCCCCGGTTCTGTCATGTGCTCCCTGTACCTCAAACTAAAGCAGCCTCAAGATACTGGAAAATGCCTCTTTAGTTGAAGGCAGACAGGACTCTAAGCCTGACTCAAGGGGGTTATGCAGATGTGGTGACCTTTCTTCCAGAGACCAGATTTTACACTCAAATTGCCATTAAAGCTCTGCATTCCCTCGAGGCCCACAGTCAACTTGTGTGTTTTCTCCATTAGGGTTAAAAGTCAGCGTGGCACTGTGCCCACATAGCATACTAAGTGGAGTGGAGCATAAATAAATCGCAGACCAGACCTCTGTCCAAGGGAAATTGCATCTTTTCTTTGTTTGTTTGGAGTTTTTTTTAATATTTTTATAATACAGGCTGTTTCCTGCAGTGATAAATGCAGTATCTAGCCAGGCCAGTGGAAGATGCCTTACTGCAAACAGCAGACACAGAGGCAATGCTGCACTTTTCTCACTGTTGAAAAGACAGCATTAACAAAAGCAGCCTCTACCTGAACTCAGACTCAACAAATCCACTTCTGAAGTGCTAATTTGGTGATGAAGTGTCTTACCTTTTTCTTCAGGGTAAACTAAACAGAATACTACCATGACCCCCTTGCATGATCTTCTGCCAATTGAGGAACCAGCCAATTCTGTTCACGTCACACGGCATCTCTGCAGTCCATCCATCAAGGAGGCCATGCAACAGAAGGTTCCAGTGCCTGTGCACATTTTACAGAGGGATCTGTAAAACAGAGATAAACTTCTATTCCTGCTACAGTTTGAGTTCACAGAATAATAGAATTTTTTAGGTTGGAAAGGTCTTCAAGATCAACAAGTACAACCATTAACCCAACTGTCCCATCCCACCTCTAAACCCTGTCGCCAAGCTCCAGATCTCTATGACTGTGAAGCACAGCCTGGGATGGTGATTCAGCCCCCGTCCTGGTCATCCTGTTCCAAGGCCTCAAGATCCTGTCTAGGAAAAAATTTCCCATAAGGGCCAACCTCAGTTTCCCCTGGTGCAACTTGAGGCCATTTCCTCTGGTCATAGAATCACAGAATCATAGAACCATTAGGGATTGGAAGGGATCTTGGAAGATCATCTAGTCCAATCCCCCTGCCACAGCAGCATCACCTAGACCAAGTCACACAGGAACACATCCATATTGTTCCTATTGATTCTATCACCTGTTCCTTATGAGAAGAGACCAATCTCCATCTGTCTACAACTTCCTGTCAGGCAGTTGCAGACAGTAGTAAGGTCTTCCCTCAGCCTCCTTTTCTTGAGAATAACAAGCTGTCCGTGCTACTCCTCACATAGCTGGTTCTACAGACCCTTCACCCTATTATTGCATTCAATAGGGATGTTATTTCATCCAGGAATTTCTTTCCATTATTGTTCTTCCAGTCATACCACCCTGACTTCTCAGTGCTGTGAGCACATAGACTTGTGAAAATAAGTTCCAAATTTCACCTCTTACAGTAACATGTCAGAAAATAGAAGAGATTTGGGTAGAAGAGGCTTTGGCAAAATCCTTACCCGCTTGCACAACAGGGACAGAGTCTCCTTCGAGTGCTCCCAAACATCCCCCATGAGTTGCATACACCTCGTATAGCAAAAAAGAGCTTTGTACAGCAGGTATATGGAAACTTATCTAACTCTACGAGGGATGAACATCCATCAGCCTTTAAAAGAAACTTCTTTGTCTATTTTACACCCAGCCTCTAAGTCAAGGAAGAGGCAGCTGCACTTCAGGGAACTGAACGTCACATTTCCGTATTTTCCTACAATTGCAAGTGGTAATGACCAAATATTTTTTTCTTTGAAAGTATTTTAAGAAGACACAAAAAGCTTTCTGTGAAGTGGGAAGAGTGTATTAATCATTATGAAGAACATATCAGACAAAAGAATATATGAGAGTGTCACAGAACATCGAACATCACTGAATTGTTAGGGATTGGAAGGGACCTTGAAAGAGACACTTGGGTCAATGGGCAGAGACCAACAGGATGAGGTTAAACAGGGCCAAGGGCAGGGTCCTACACTGTGGCCACAGTAACCTCCCACAGCTACAGACTGGAGGATGAGTGGCTGGAGAGCAGCCTGGCAGAAAGGGACCTGGCAGAACTGGGTAACAAATGTTCAAACAGGAGCCAGCGGGTTGCTCAGGTGGCCCGGAAGGCTAATGGCATCCTGGCTTGGATCAGCGATAGTGTGGGCAGCAGGAATAGGGATGTTATTCTCCCCTTGTACTGGGCACTGGGTGAGGCCTCCTGTCCAGTACTGGGGGCAGTGCTGGGCCACTCACTTTGAGAAAGAGATGGAGGGGCTGGAGTGGGTCCAGAGGAGCAATGAGATGGGGGAAGGGACTAGAGGGAAAGGCTGATGAGAAGAGGCTGAGGGATCTGGGGGTGTTTTGCATGGAAAAGCGGAGACTCATAGGGGACCTTATCTCTCTCTCCAGCTCCCTGAAGGGAGGTTGTAGTCAGGTGGGGGTTGGGCTCTTCTCCCAGGCAACCAGTGCCAGGATGAGAGGGCAGAGCCTGAAGCTGTCAGAGGAGGGTTAGGTTGGATGTTAGGGAGGCCTTCCTTATGGAAAGGGTGATCAGATCCTGGACTGGACTGGACTCTCCAGGGCACTAGTGAAGTCCCCATCTCTGGAGGGGTTGAAGGCCACACTGGCTGTGGCCCTTAGTGCCCTGCTGTGGCCAATGGGGTGATGTTAGGTCCTGGTCTGGGCTGGATGATCTTAGAGGGCTTTTCTAACCTCAATAATCCTGTGATTCTATGAAAAGCTGCATCTCTGGAGTTCAGTGGGTATTTCTGAAAACTCATATGATAAGACATATTTCTTGAGAGAGATTTTAGGCAGAACATTTAATCAAGGTGTTGAGAGAAATCAGATATGTTTACCCCTAAATTAAACACCTTTATAAACTGCCCAAAAAACATTTCCTAGTGAAAAAATAAATTTGCTGTGTAGCCAGGATAGGAAATTGGAAGTAAGGTTGGCTGCAGCAGGTGACTCACGGTGGTTTATTTTTAAAACTAATATAATTTTTAAAGGAAGGGAACAATTTTCAGTTGATTACAGGGATCTGTTTTATCTGCTGCCCCTTGGATCATTATCTCTCTTTTGGTTATCTGAAGCACTGGAAGACAATTTCAAGATAATAAAGCATCTGTTATAGCATTAGATACCATAAACTCACAGAGCCACATCCCAGCTCAGTGACAAGATCAACTTGTATCCTGTATCACAAACCTTTCACAAGATTCCTGTGCACCACATTAAACACGAGACTTAAAGAAAAAAGGAAAATAGCTGCTTTAAATGCCACCACGGCTGCTGGTTATCAGAATTGAGTGGGCAAGGACTTCAATGGGAAGCTGTACCTGTGAGGGAAATGTCCTGTATGTACTCACAGCTGGAAGTTGAGTTAATTAAAGTGTGAATGATATCTACTCTAACCCCCTCATAAACCTGTATTACAAGCTGCTGTTTGATATAAGGCTGCTTGATCTTGTCTCAAAGCTAAAAGAATCTCAGTTTTAATATTTCCTGCAACACTTGAAATGTTTAAGTATCAAGGAAGGTGTTCAGTTAAAAAAGGTATTTTCAATGTCAAGCCTGCATCTTTTTAGCTGCCATTCCCCGCCCCCCATCCAAATACCCACCATGGGACACAGCAGAAAAAAGAAGTAGGATTCCATTTATATTGTGAACAATATAATTCCGGGATTTGGAACGATATTAGGACTGATTAGATTTCTCTTGAAAACAACGAAAACACAGTCAATGAATAGTTTCATTAAATGTGTGTTGGATATGTTTGTATTAACGTACAATGATGTAGGAAAACACTACAGAGATGAGTTATTACCTTTTCTGAAAGTTGTCAACGTCTTTCTACAAGAGACTTCGTACACAGTAGACTCCCTGCTTCAACTAGGTAAAACCTAATATGCTTTAGATTTTACAAGCTGTTGAGAAAAATGAGTCTCCGTATTTCCAGTCCTGCTCTGAATCTACAATGAAGGGATATTTTCTGAGAAAACAGATTTAGATCAGCGAGAGTCTTGCTGAATCTTTATTCTGATGTCTCCAGGTCCTACACCTTTATATAAGATGCTTTGGGAGACCTAGAACTCGTTTTGTTTTAAGGTCCTGCATCTGGGTTGAGGCAATCCTAAGCACAAACACAGGCTGGGCAGTGACTGGCTGGAGAGTAGCCCTGAGGAGAGGGACTTGGGGGTG
>JAOXOE010023518.1:0-22635 GCA_028565055.1 Phoeniculus purpureus
TGACCACTACTCTCTGGCTTCTATCCTGCAGCCAGTTCATGATCCACCTCACTACCTGATCATCCAGTCCACACTGCGTCAATCTGGCTGCGAAGATGTTGTGTGAGACTGTGCCAGATGCCTTACTGAAGTCAAGACAGACCACACCCACTGCTTTGCCATCATCTATCCACATGGCTATGCCCTCATAAAAGGCTATCAGGTTGGGCAAGCATGACTTTCCCTTGGTGACTGTCCCTAATGACCTTTCTGTCCTTGATGTGTCTAAAGACAGCATCTAGGACAAATTGTTCCATCAGCTTTCCTGGGATGGAGGTGAGGCTGACCAGTCTGTAGTTACCTGGATCCTCCTTCTTATCCTTTTTGAAGATTGGAGTGACATTTGCTATCCTCCAGTCTCTAGGCTGGGGAAAAGCACTCAGCAAACTGCTGCGTTTACTCCGTGCTGTCTGTGCTAGCAAGTTATTGCCTTGATGTGGACCCTTGATTACTGGATGTCAGCAAAGCTTTTGACACTGTTTCCTCCAGCATTCTTGTAGAAAAGCTTACTTGGACAGGCTACACTCTGCTGGGTTAAACACTGGGTAGATGGTCAGACCAATGAGTGCTGGTGAATGAAGTATAAGAACAGTCGGCAATCAATCACAAGTGGTGGTCCCTAGACTCAGTATGGGGCCACTCCTGTTTGATATCTGTATTGGTGATCCGGATGAGGAGACCAAGTGAACCCTCAGTAGGTTTGCAGACAACACCAAGTTGGACAAGTGTTTTTATCTGCTGGAGGGTAGAGAGGCTCTACAGAGAGATCTGTCCAGGCTGGATTGATGGGTTGAGGCCAATTGTGTAAGGTCAAACAAGGCCAAATGCCAGGCCCTGCAACTGGGTCACAGCAATCCAGGGCAATGGCATCAGCTTAGGAGGCAGTGGCTAGAAAACTGCTTGGCAGAAAGAAACCTTGAGGTATTGATCAGTCTTTGGCTATATATGAGCCAGCCATGTGTTTGGGTGGCCAAGAAGGCCAATGGCATCCTGGCTTGTATCATCAATAGTGATGCATCAGCAGGAGCAGGGAAGTGATTGCCCCCCCATACTCAGCAGTGGTGAGGCCATACCTCAAGTACTGTGTTCAGTTCGGGCACCTCAATACAAAGAGGACATTGAGGTGCTGGAGGTGGTGGTTGGTCTCTTGCCACAAGTAATGAGTGACAAGATAAGAAGAAAGGCCTCAAGTTGTGCCAGGGGAAGTTCAGGTTAGACATTAGGAAAGATTGCTTTACTGAAAGGGTCATCAGGCTTTGGCAGGGCTGTCCAGAGAGGTGGTTGAATCATCTCTCTTCAACATGTTTGAAAGGTATGTAGATGCAGAGCTCATGGACATGGTTTAGTGGTCTGCTTGGCAGAGTTAAGTTGATGGTTGGACGTGGTGATCTTGAATGTCTTTTCTAGCCAAAATGATTCTATGATGGGGTCATTATTCCAGAATCACTGTTAAGCAGCAAAATCTGGACTGCTCATATTGAGGGTATGTGAGCTCTAGGATGAAGCTTACTAAATGAGCTTGAACTGAACTTTCAGAAACCTACTCTGCAATGTGTATAAACAGCAAATACATATATAAAAACTACTTGTTATTGAAACAGAAGCTCGGAAAGCAAGCTCACACTGATCTAATGGCTATCACACACAATCACAGGATTTAGCACTGGGTGCTCCAGTAACACTCCAGAACATCTACTTATTTGTCTGTTGGCAAGTGTTTTGGGTATTGCCTCCTCACTGCAGGACAAAAAGCTCCGTGTGGCCACACACAGTGGAAAATGGCAGCTAAAGGAAGAAGTATAGGCTCCCTTAATTAAAACATTGATCCAGTCTAGCATCAAAAGCCAAATATAGATCCTGAATCTGTAAATGTAAGAGTTGTCTTTATTAGATTAGGGAGGTTGCCTACAGCCAGAACTACCAGCCATTGTAAATTAATGCATTTGTCAGAAAAAAGCATCGATTTCCAAAGGCAGTCACTGCTTGCCCTTACCAATTTTGCTGTGGAAAGCTGCTATTCTGCTTTCTATTGCTTAAGTAGCTCTGTAAATCTCACATTAAGTTCCTTATAATTTTCTGATTTTGCTGCTAGCTATATTACATCCATCTTCCCTCTTGATATCAGATGTTTGCAAGCCCTCATAGAGTGGATATGACAGCTCTTGAGCCAAATTCTGCTGGACAGGACAACATTCATCAAGATGTGTTGTTAGTTGTTCACTGGATATAGCAATCCCTCACCACCAGGCAGAGGAATCCTCTTCATGAAAGGGGCCTGGTTGCAGGTCCCACTGCCTGCCAGTTATGGAAATTAAAGAACAGCTTGTGTTTGAGTGGCAAGTCAAGGCTGAATATTTCTCCTGGCAGAAGAATGTAATCAAAAAGGAAAAAATCCAAAAAGTACCTTTAAAAACTAGTGTCAGAGTTCAATGGCTCAAATTTTATGTTCATAAGAACTTCCCTGAACTGCATATTAGAGCTTGGGAAGCTCTAACCAAGCTATTGTTAGTCTCTCATACCGAATTATCAGGAGGCTCTGGAGAAGTTCTTGTAAGACACTAACACCTTCTTAAATTTACCACAAATCATCTAATGGTTCTCCTTTCATTTCTTCTTCCAGATTTTCCCAGGACTGAAATAAGCCTTCTTTTCTTTCTGCAGTAACATCTTCCTCTTTCCCAGCATCTCTGCTGGCACTTATACTTCCAATTTTCTTTGGATTTTTCTCTTTGCCCTCCACACAAATGTTGCATTGCCTCAACCAACCAACTTTTCCATAGGCTTTATTTGCAATCTAGTTGTAGAAGCTCTGTAAGCCTTTGCAAAAGCCAGATTGCCTGTTGACCTGACCAAAGCAGTGTTTGTGATCAAGTTCAAGAGGCAGGATGCACTGTGTTCAAGTGTTGTACAGGTTCCACTTTGATTCCTTCAGTGCCTTTACAGCATACACACAGAAGATAAAGAGAGTCGGGAACAACCCAGCACAAGAGGAGACTCAGGGGGGACCTTCTCCCTCACTACAACTCGCTAAAGGAGGGTTGTAGTCAGGTGGGTGTTGGGCTCTTCTCCCAGACAACTAGCAACAGGATGAGAGAGCAGGGCCTGAAGCTGCACCAATGGAGGGTTAGGTTGGATATTAGGAAGCCCTTCCTCGTGGAAAAGGTGATCAGACCCTGGAATGGCCTGCCCAGGGCAGTGGTGGAGTCCCCACCCCGGGAGTGTTGAAGGACAGCCTTGCTGTGGCCCTTAGTGCCCTGGTCTGGCTGCTGTGGTGATGTTAGTTCATGGGCTTGGTTGGATGAGCTCAGAGGGCTTTTCCAGCCTCAGTGATTCTGGGATTTTGTGAACAGATGTTAGTCACAGCCACAATAAAAACCAATACTAAAAGTATTTGCAAGCAGATGAGAAAATAATGCAAAAGCTATCTTAGTCCGTGTGATTTCTATTACACTCCCTTATCACAATATCAGGGTGTCTTCTATCAGGGAATTATGTTGTCTTTAAAGAAATATGATAAGAGGAAAAAGAAGGGGAAATGAGCTCATATTCTAAAGCCAAAAGTCAGATCTTCCCCTATCTAAGCTTGCAGACGATTATGAAAAACCTAACTGGAAGCCAGTTCCGATGCCAGAATATTCACTGAAGCATTCCTACAGACTTAGTACTTGAGCTGTAACTTTATTTCTGTGGGAGGTATCTAAACATCAAAACACATTGGTCAGAAAGAAGGATTCTTTGTAGCCTTTGGCTAAAGAAAAAGCTTAAGATGTTCTCAAATCACCTGTGCATCTATTCAAGCATGGAGCTACAAACCTTGATACCCAGCAAAGAACGCTTCTCTTTCCTTTTTAACTCCCATTTTCTTCCCACTTGGGAAAATGACAAATCTAAAGCAAATTAAAACACAGCTGACTTTAAATAGCTGTTACTCAAAGTGGCTCAAAGCTGTCTATATTGTTTTCTTCTTTCCTAATAATAGTAAATTATTCTAGATTAATTCTTTGTGAGCTCTACTTCTGTCATTCTGCTGCTGAGACTTGACAGGTTTTCGTGGTTAAAAAAATTAATCCTCAATATCGTTTCCAGACACACCTTGTTAAAAAAGGAAAATATCATAGGAGTATTCCCATGCTGTTACTAGAACATTCTATAGTGACATAATGCAAGAAACCATCTAATAAAAATACCTTGACTGAATTGTACCTTGAATGATTTTGTATTGCCTCCATATGTGTGGGAAATAAGATATTTCCCACCAGCTGAGGGTTTAAAATCACTGACCCAACCCATGCATGTGAGAAGTTTCCTTATACCCTTTGGTGAAGATTCCAGACATTCCAAAAGCCCTTTGATCTGCTTCATTTTCTGCTCCACGTATTTAAAGCTAAGCATTTCAGCCAAAATAGCAAATAGAAGATCAGTGCAGCAAAAGATATTTTAGAGATAATTACAATAAACTTTGAGCTTTTAACTATAGGTTGTCTTACACAGGCACACAGAATTGTACTTGAACAGAACCTAAATATTGAGAAAATTCCTGTTCAGCGTATTAAATCAAGCATATTAAAACAGCATGTGTAAATACAATACGTAAGAAGAAACAAATCAGTGTTTAAGAGACTGCATTGTCATAACCATCTCCAATGAAAGCACAGAATCAGAATGATTGAGGCTGGAAAAGCCCTCTGAGATCATCCAGCTCAGCCCAGGACCTGACATCACCACAGCAGCCAGACCAGGGCAATAAGGGCCACAGCCAGGCTGGCCTTAAACAGCTCCAGGGATGGGGACTCCACCACTGCCCTGGGCAGTCCATTCCAGGGTCTGACCACCCTTTCTGTGAAGAAGGGCTTCCTGACATCCAATCTAACCCTCCCCTGGCACAGCTTCAGGCCCTGCCCTCTCATCTTGGTGCTGGTTGCCTGGGAGAGGAGCTCAACACCCACCTGACTACAACCTCCCTTCAGGGAGTTGTAGAGAGGGAGAAGGTCCCCCCAAGTCTCCTCTTCTCCAGGCTGAACACCCTAAACCCCCTCAGCCTCTCCTCATCAGACCTTCCCTCGCCTCCTTGCTCCTTTGAACCCGCTCCAGCCCCTCCATCTCTTTCTTGAAGTGAGGGGCCCAGACCTGCCCCCAGGACTCGAGGGGAGGCCTCACCAGTGCCCAGCACAGATCTCTGGAGACTACATTGCACCTGAGATCCTGAAAAATCAGTGTGGTTCTGGCCCTGCAGAAAAACACCCAGCTACTAAACCCCTGAGGTCCAAGCCCAGACCTATGTTTGGATTTTCTTCCCAGAAGAACTCAAGGCCAAATCTAACTTTGCCCTCAGAAGCCAACCTGCACACGGTGTCATACAACATCTGGGCATCTCAACAAATCTCCCTGTGTAATTCTGGTCTTGGGTGGTTAGTCTGGCTTAGCAGGCTCTGCCTACTGCAGACAATCATAGAACTGTGGGAGCTCAGTGATTTTCTGCTATTGCTAAGCAACTGAATTGAAAGTAGTTATTGATTTAGGTTAGAGACCTTAACACAGGAAATACCTGGGCAAATCCTGAAGAAGACCTACAGTCATCTCTATAGGCTTTTGAAACTCTGGTGTTTCTTTCATAGCATTCCTGTATCTCAAAGCCTAAAAACAGCCCATGGTGATGTCTCAGTAATATTTGCAGCTGGGAAGAAACCAAGCTTCACTCTCTTTTCTTGGCTGACAGTGTTGACACAGATTGCTAACCAGATGGTCATTAAATCTTAGATTTCTGACTTTAAAAACTCAAGAGTGTTTTAAATTGTGTTTTACACTAGCATGTATGCTTTCATGTCTAAAGTAAGCAATCCGTGTGTAATAGCAGGCCACCATCTTGCAAGCAGAGCAGTGCAATGGAATGATCTGGATCTGCCTGCTTTAACACTTGCAAACACAATCTCGAATGGCTAGGAGTGTCATATACATATATACATAAAAATATATATATATATGTTGCAATGAGCAGTAAGACTTAAATCCTGGACTTACTGCTAGAACTGGGTGCTGTAACCATAGTGATTTCTTTGTAGCTGCTAGACTCTGACTTGCCAGGAAATGGAGAAGGAAAGGATTTGGGGGGAGATTTAGACAGTTCATCCAATTTTGAACTGACAGCCTACTGCTGAACCTACAGTGATGCTGTAGAAAAGATGACAAGCAATCTTTGCATACAGAATTTGAACAAGGAATACGGTTAAAAACTGTCTAAAACCAGGGTTAGAGAAATGGGAATAGAGTTCCTGTAAATACAAGGAAAAAAAAGATGAGGGAGAAATAGAAGAACTGTTGTCACACAGAACACTTATCTGCTACCTAACATATTGCCCATCACAGAAGAGCTTTTCTCAACCGTCAGTCTGGTGATATAGGAGAGGGTATATGATAAAAAACAAGTGCTGGGCAGCAATTAATCTTTCTTAGCTGCCCCCTGAGACGAGACATGTCAAAAGAGTATTATCCCTCTCACAAAACCATGGCAGCTCCTGTTGCAGCAGGCAATGTACAGTATTTTTCAGCCTACTGACTTGCATTTTGCCACAGACAAAACCCTGGCTGTTCTCTCCGTACACTCTCCCAGTACATCCTCAGGAAGCTTACACGGGCTGAATTGACAACATCCCTATTTCCTGAAGAAGCTACAGAGCTGCTCGATACACAGAGCCTGTTTTATCACGTCTGTAATCCAGGATGGAGCTAACATTCATCTGGCTGCCTTAGAACAGCAGGGCTCTCATGCTGCCTGTGACCCGAGGTCCACGTAGTGTCCTGTCTCCAGTGATGACCCATGTCAAACACCACATAAAAAGACAGCAAGAATCTTCCAGCACAGCAACGGAATAGTCTCTCCTCACAGTACTATTTTAATTCTGACCTGTAACAGGGAACTTCTTTTACCCTGAATCATGCCAAGTTATATTTCTCCACAGATTTAATTACAAACCATTTTCCTAAGCCTGTTTTAATGATACAAATTAAGTATCAGATTGACTTCTATCATTAAAAACAGTCATTTTAAATTAAAATTTTACTTTATCTTCAATTGTGAGAAATTGTGCAAATTGCCTCTCTGAGAACACTGGGGAGTGCTGGATTGAGACCCACTCCTTGCTATTGTGCTCTAGGATTCAGAGTGGGTGGGAAAGGAGTCAGGACTATCCGTTTCTGATGATTTGCTAACACAGACTGTTAGAACAAGCTGTTCAAGTTCCAGAATCCTTCTCTGATTTTCTGTCTTCTTCTGAAAAAGATGAGACTGTTGCATCTGCCAAGTTTGTTGTGGGGTGTGTCAGAAAGCAAATCTGGTGAAAGGAATGAAATACCTGGGTAGGAGTTCACAAGGAAAGGCAGAGCTGTCCCTAGTTGTTTTCTAAACACCATCCTCCACACCATTCATTAGCTTTATGATTATTGCTTGTGAAAAGTCAGTCTCCAGGGAACAGATGCTCATATTATCCTGAGATACCTAGAGACCTTGTAATCGGCTGAAAGCAAGCAGGAAGATGATTTATTTGGTAGCTTGGTAAATTTATTACTGTAACAGATACAAAAGCCATTCCTGCTATAAATAAATGAAACACTAAACATCCCCTCAGATACCACAGATTCATTTGGAAAGTCCCATGACTAGTCAGCATGTTTAAGCATCCAGCATCTACTGAGGCAAACCCACTAATTCTATATTTAATGAAGATTTATGCAACTTGGGTAGGCAAATAATGGGTGATACATAGGAAAAGTTCATTCTTCTAAAGCCTTTCTTGACTGCATCTACGCCACATCATCTGTTACCTTAGCTGAAACTATCTGCCACATTGCTTCAGAAGTTTTCTTGCTGTATGGCATGGTGCTGCATCCTACTTTATGCTGGAGCAACCCTGTAAGAGTCTTATGTTTAACTAGAAGTCACAAGGCAGAGCCACTTTATCCTCCTGAAGAACAGTGAGCCATAGCCTCTGTGACCTCTGCCATAGCCCAGAACTGCCAAACAGCTGGTCTTCTGCCCCATTCAGCATTTTTACTGTCATCTCCTTTCCACACACCATGTCTGTAGGTGGAAGAGCTAGATCTCTCTCTCATCACAGAATCACAGAACTGAGGCTGGAAAAGCTCATCTAGCCGAACCCAGGACCTAACATCACCACAGTGGCAAGACCAGGGCACTAAGGGCCACAGCCAGGAATGAGAACTCCACCACTGCCCTGGGCAGTCCATTCCAGAGTCTAATCACCCTTTCCATGAGGAAGGACTTCCCAATATCCAGTCTAACCCTCCCCTGGAGCAGCTTCAGGCCCTGCCCTCTTGTCCGGGTTCTAGTTGACTGGGAGAAGAGCCTGATCCCCACCTGATTACAACTTCCCTTCAGGGAGTTGTAGAGAGGGAAAAGGTTGTCCCCCTCAGCCTCTCCTCACCAGACCTTCCCTCCAGTTCCTTCCCCAGCCTTGTTGCATCTCTGGACCTGCTCCAGCCCCTCAATCTCTTTCTTGAAGTGAGGGGCCCAGAACTGCCCCAGTACTTAAGGGGAGGCTTTACCAGTGCCTAGTACAGAGGGATAATTACATCCCTAGTCCCGCTGTCCACACTATTGCTCATCATTTACTCCTTTGCCAGAAATGCTGCTTCACTGACATCAGTTTCCAGTTGTTGTCCACAAACACCTCAATTGTCATCATCTACCTTCATGCTGGTCTTCATGCACCTGACACCAGCTCCTTTGGTGTAAATTAAACCAGTCCAGCAGGAAGCCATAGATGGGAGAACTTATTTGAGCATTAAAAACCAGTGACACAGGCCTTAGCTTCTCAGAGTTTGGCTAGCTGCACATAAAGCTTTTCTGCCTGAATACAAGTGGATTTTAGAAAATTAGTTTTTCTACTCAGCAAAGACATTCAGAATCATAGAATTATTTAGGTTGGAAAAAAGACCTTCAAGATTATCAAGTCCAACCATTAAGCCAACTGTACCAAGCTCCCTATTAAACCCTGTCCCTTAATCAACAGATCTACAGGACTTTTAAGAGACTTGCAGGAGGAGAGCTTCAACGGAAAGCCCACTGACAATCTTTCCTGTGTATTTTATGTAACTTTAAACCATGCCCTTCAAAAATGAGAAGGAGAGGCATTGTTGGAGGGTGTAGTTTTCTAGAAGGTGAAGAACCTGAAGAACCTTGTATCTGAATTTTAATTCACAGTGCTGATTTCAGGAGTAATTACAGTTTTTGACTCTAAGTCTCCACAGTATATCACAGAATCATATAATATTATGGGTTGGAAGGGACCTTAAAGATTGTCTAGTTCCAATCCGCCTGCAGAGGCAGGGACATCTTCACTAGGGTAGGTTACTTGAGGCCCCATCCAGCCTGGCCTTCAACACTTCCACAACTGCCTTGGGCAACCTCTTCCAGCATCTCACCCATCTCACAGGAAAGAATTTGTTCCTCATGTCCAACTTCAGTCTCCCCTTTTCAAGTCTGGAACCCTCTCCCCTTGTCCTCTTGCTACACACCTATGTCAAAAGCCCTCCTCCAGCTTTTTGTGTCTCCCTTCAGAGACTGGAAAGCTGCTCTATGGTCACCTCTTCTCCAAGCTGAACAACCCCCACTTCCTCAGCCTCTCCTTACAGGGGAAGTGCTTCAGCCTTCTGATCATTTGAGTTGCTCTCCTCTGGACTGGTTCCAGGAGCCCTCTGTCCTTCTTATGTTGGGGACTTCAGAACTGGACACAGTACTCCAGGTGAGGTCTCACAGTACTACCAGTGCAGAGTAGAAGGGGAAAATCACCTCCCTCGACCGACTGTCACTGCTTCTTTTGATGCAGCCCAGGACACGGTTGGTTTTCTGGGCTGCCACCGCACACTGATGGCTCCTGTTAAACTTCTGCTCCACCCTTACCCCTAAGTTTTTCTCCTCAGGGCTGTCCTCAATCCTTTCTCCTCCCAATCTGTGTTTGTGCATGGGATTTCCTCGACCCGGGTGGAGAACCTTGCCTTTGCCCTTGTTGAACCTCATGCATTTTGCACAGCCCACTTCTCGAGCCTGGTAAGATCCCTCTGGGTGGCCTCCCTTCCCTCCAGCTTGTTGACTTTGCAACACAGTTTGGTGTCTTCATCAAACCGACTGAGGGTGCATTCAGTTCCTCTGTCCATATCTCCGAGAAAGATGTTAAAGAGCACTCATGTAATCCAACTCCCCTGCCAGAGCAGGATCACCTAGGGCAGGCCACACAGGGCTGCATCCACCTGGGTTTTGAAAGCCTCCACAGAAGGAGGATTCACAGTCTTTCTGGGCAGCCTGTTCCAGGGCTCTGTCACCCTCGAAGTAAAGAAGTCTCTCCACAAGTTAAAGTGGAGCTTCCTATGTTCTAAGGAAAAGAAACGAAACAAGCAGCCCTGTTTGCAGGAGGAAGCACAAATGCAGAGACAACATTTTAAATGCTTGTTGCAATCCTGCAAACACACTGCATTCTCATTCCTCTACGGGATGGAAATGCTTCAGTTTGCAAAATGCATCTGTTTTCTTGTTTTTAAAACGGAAAAATGTCACGAGGACTTCTAGCTGACGTGGCTACGGTACCACAATGACTGTGGCAATTAAAGCTCCAGAAAAAAACATTGCCTGGCCAACAACCCATGGACTTGGGACCCCCCCAGTCCTCAATGACCCCTTTAACCTATATCATGTCAGTCACACTAAATTAAGAACATGCCAAACCTATGCCTTCTGTGTCAGTAGTCATCACATATGGGTCTCTGAGATGTGTTTGAACTTCACCCTTCATACTGTGACACAGTTGTCACTAAAAAGCGATGTTGTCACTTCATACGATGAAGGAATTTATATCTGTAAAAAACACCACACTAAAACAGTGATGACAGTTTGTTTCCAACCTGGATCCATTCTCTCCACATCCTAACTAGTTACTCTAAATATGTTCCTGGCACTTGGGAAAGGATGGAAGCAACAATTGTCTCAGACATCAGTGAGGAGAAAGCCTTCTGAATTTTCAGCCTCAGGGAGGTTTTATTGCCATAAACATTAAAAAAATATTTTTTAAGTTTTGCCTTATTTATAATGACATCTGCCAGAACACACTCTCCCAGTTTGTCAGTACATTGGTGCCAAGTGCTACATTAAGCTACTCAAATCTCCAAATAATTAGTGTGTCTGTGTTCTTCCTAGTTACCTATTGTGCAGGAAAGAGAGCCTCAAGTTCTGCATCAAAGCCAGTACACAGGAACATTATTCACAAGCCTCCCAACTGTGATTAGTTATTTGCTCTTGCTGGGTGGTTTTTCCTCTCCTAAAATGCCTACACGTACCATAAAATGTTTTGAAATGTGGAATCCCATGAAACTGGCAACGGCACTGGATTTATAAGGTTTTAGTCAGATTAATCAAATCAATCGGCCAACTCAGTTAGTTATCCAATTGATTACGCTATTAGTAAGGTAAAATTAAACTGAAGTCCTTTGTTATAAACATCTCAAAATACCCTTGTTTCTGCTCTGAGGTTTTAGTGTGAATGATAACTCATCCTTGAGACAAACTGGTTCCTCGCAAAAGCCAATAGCAAGCGTTTTCCACAGGACGTCTGCATCAGTGTGTTAAACTCATCAACTGATGTTAGATTATCATGTAAGCAGCTTAATATGTACATTACACAGCTCATGAGAAATCACATGGGGTTGTTCTTCCCTCAAGCTAGCTTTTGTGGAGACATCCCAGATGCAAAGCAAGTGTTTACCAGCATGCTTGGTTTGCAGCGACCACAAGAGGATCAAGTTGGGGATCTGGAGGAGAGCTGGTAGTGTGAGCAACAGAGTTACGACTGGCAGTAGCCTTGGCTTCAAATAGAAGACAAGAAGCTCCCCGAGGGCCCTCCAACCAGCAATACAGTAATACATACTGTACTACGACAGTGTCACCAATACCTTCACTGTTATCAACTCCAAGTGCAAAATACCTCCAACATTGAAAGACACAATCAGAAACTATCTGAAAGGACACTGTAGAAATGTTGGTGCTGGTCTCTTCTCACAGGTGATTACTGACAGAATCAGAGGGAATGGATTCAAGCTTTAACAGGGTAGGTTTAGACTAGACATCAGGACTAAATTTTTCCCCAGAGTGGTCAGGCACTGGAATGGGCTGCCCAGGGTGGTGGTTGAGTCACCATCCCTGGATGAGTTTAAAAGTCTCTTAGATGTAGTGTTGAGGGATCTGGTTTAGGGGTGAACTTGTAGAGTAGAGTTGATGGTTGGACTCAATGAACCAGGGGTCTTTTCCAACCTGAATGATTCTATGATTCTAAATGTCACGATGCTGCTCTATCCCGCATTTCTAGGTACAACACAATGATCCCTCATTGGATGGCATCAGGGAGGGCGACAGCATGACCTTACAAATTGTGCTGGAATTTGGTAAACCAGGATGCCAACAGCATGTGTGTTTGGAGAGATTTATCCCATAAAAGCCTTCAATTACAAGTGTTTTATGCAACACAATTCAAGCATAGGCATCATGAGCAACAAAACAATAGTCCTGAGCAGCTCAGAACCCCAAACTGAAACAGTTACATACAAAAAAAAAAAAGAAAATCCCCCCACAAACAAGACAGAAGAACAGCTAAAAAGTCTTCAGGAAGGTAGCTACAAGTCTGGCAGCTAATGACTAGTTTCTATTCCAGGCAGAGCCACTGACTCACTGCAGTCACTTTGACCTCTGTCTGCTTTTCTCAAAACTAAAGAAAGTTGATGCAGTACAGTGACATCTGAGAATGAGGCAGGAGGAATCAAACAGATTTCAATCACCAGACAGAATTAAGTAATTCCTACCTAATCTGTATACAAGTAAATTGGGGAAAGATTTACTACATATGTGTATGTCAAGGCATACAATGTCTGCTCAATCTTGTATTAAGAGAGATGTAACTTCCCCTTTAACATTATTTAGCATCTTCCTGAGCTAAAGAGTTTGACCATGATTTACTGTCTTCCCTACTGATTTCTGACTCATAACCTTTGCTTATCACAGAATGTTAGGGATTTGAAGGGACCTCGAAAGATCATCTAGTCCAGTCCCCCTACCAGACCAGAATCACCTAGATCAAGTCACACAGGAACATGTCCAGGTGGGTTTTAAATATAAAGGAGACTCCGCAACTCCCCTGGGCAGCTCCTTCCAGTGCTCTGTCACTCTCACTGTGAAGACGTTCCTTCTGATATTTATGTGGAACCTCCTCTGTTCCAGCTTACACCCATTGCCCCTTGTCCTATCATTGGATGACACTGAGCAGAGCCTGGCTCCATCATCCTGGCACCCACCCTTTCCATATTTATAAACATTAATGAGGTCACTCCTCATTCTCCTTTTTTCCACGCTCAAGAGACCCAGCTCCTTCAGCTTTTCCTCATAAGGGAGATGTTCCACTCCTTTCATCATCTTTGTGGCTCTGCGCTGGACTCTCTCCAGCAGTTCTGTGTCATTCTGGAACTGAGGGGCCTACAACTGGACACAGTATTCCAGATGTCGGCTCACCAGGGCCAAGTAGAGAGAGAGGAGGACCTCTTTCGATCTGCTAAACACCCCAGGATGCTTTTGGCCCTCCTGGCCACAAGGGCACATTGCTGGCTCATGGTCATCCTGCTGTCCACTAGGAGCCCCATGTCCCTTTCTCCTACACTGCTCTCCAGTAGGTCAGTAATCCCCAACCTATACCGGTACCTGGGGTTGTTCTTGCCCAGATACCACTTGCTTATCATAAGCCCCCACACAACACAGAATTAAGGGTTATGTAGTTTCTCCTTTGCATGCTCTGCTGGCTCACCCTGTGACTCCTATTTGTTGTGTACTCTGTTGACATTCTTTTGCCTGCATTCTCTTCAACTGTCTGTCTGGTGCTTATATGATTACTGCTACTGTTATTGCTCACAAAGCAAAGTTCAAGACAAAATTCACCAAGCATCTCCCATCTGCTCCTAAGGTAAGAGTCAGTTCAGCTTCACCTGCAGTGCTGCACACTGGCACCACAAGGAACTCTGAGCTCGTAGTGCTGTGTCGGCCTCCTTAGACACTCAGTGCACTTCATAACCGCCTCGTAGGTCACCCCTGCTGCACTAGCTGGAAAGTACACCAAGAAGAAAGAAAATCAAATGCTTCAGAAACAACCATTGTTAGAAAAAGGGCTGCTTTGCAATTGTCTTGCTTTATAGGTAGCAAGGGAAGCGAGGTTTAATTTATTCTCCACTTCTCCTGTGTTTTGCCTTTTCCACTGCATCCTTCCCTGACATCTTTTTCTCAGTTTCCTTTACTTCACACATCGCATTCCATATTGTAGACCCTTCACAGCTACTCTATGCCCACCTTATGATTCAGATCTCCACTCAGTAGAGTGTCATCTCCACACAGTTCACACAAGAACCGGTTCCACTCCTGTGTGTTGGTGCTTTCAGTCCAAGCTAACTGAAATGTTTTAGAATAAAAGTTAAAGCTTGAAATTTCTTTCCTTTGGAGTGCTTCCTCCACCTGCTTTGCAGAAAGGATGAAGATGGCACTGCTTGGGCACTAAATCACAGTCACAGAACCACAGAATTTGAGGGGTTTGGAGGGACCTCCAAATATAGAGTCTGATCCCCATAGCCAGAGCAGGACCAAACCTAGGGCAGATCACTCAGAAATGCATCCAGACATGGCTGGAAAGTCTCAACAGAAGGAGACTCCACCACCTCTCTGGTGAGCCTGTGCCAGGACTCTATCATCCTCACAGCATCACAGAACATTAAGGATTGGAAGGGACCTCAAAAGATCATCCAGGGTGATGGGTGTCAGGAGGATGGAGCCAGGCTCTTCTCAGTGGCATCCAATAATAAGACAAGGGGCAATGGCTGTCAGCTGGAACAGAGGAGGTTCCACATCAATATGAGAAGGAACTTTTCACAGTGAGGGTGACAGATCACTGGAAGCAGTTGCCAGGGGGGTTGTGGAGTCTCCTTCTATGGAGAAGATTAAAACTTGCCTGGACATGTTCCTGTGTGACTTGACTTAGATGATCCTGCTGTGGCAGGGGGATTGGACTGGATGATCTTTCAAGGTCCCTTTCAATCTCTATGATTATGTGATTATTGAAGATACAGAATGTAGTTGGGTTGATGGTGGGACCAGATCAGTCTTAATGATTCTAATTTGAATCCTACTGCAGTTGAGTGGACTTCTGCCTTGACTGCAAAAAAGTAACATTGGACCCAAATACAGTAATAACGAGCACCTTCATTTCCAACATGCAGCTCTTATGATGAGTCTAATCTTGTTTCTGGCTTTGCTTTGAGCAATAAAGGGCATCATCACTGCAGCTATGCAGACTTCCACCAGATCTTTGCTTCTTTCTCTGGTGTCAGGTACCTAATTTAATTGTTAAGTTCTAAATGCCAACAGGATTTATGAAACATTTCTCTTGTCAGCACATTTAGAAAACAAAAACACAAGGCACTAGAGCTATCAACGGGATCAGACAAAACAACAATATCTTGCACAACTTTTTCTTCTACAGAAATCTCACATTGACAAATGGCTTGTGATTTATGGAAAAAAAAAAAAAAGCCAAACAAACAAAACAGTTGGGCTCTTCTCCAGGCAACTAGCACCAGGATGAGAGGGCAGGGCCTGAAGCTGCCAGGGGAGGGTTAGCTTGGATGTTAGGAAACCCTCATGGAAAGGGTGATCAGACCCTGGAACTGACTTCCCAGGGTAGTGGCGGAGTCCCCATCCCCAGAGCTGTTTAAGGACAGACTGGCTGTGGCCCTTAGTGCCCTGGTCTGGCTGCTGTGATGATGTTGGATCATGGGCTGGGCTGGATGATCTCAGAGGGCTCTTCCAGCCTCAGTGATTCTGGGATTCTGTGATCAATAGCAACAGTCTGATGTTAGCCATCAGGTAGCAGGGAAATAAGTTTTGGGGTACCTTCCTGTACCTTAGTGTCCAGTTCTGTACCTTCAGTGTCCGTGTTCATGATGACAATGTTGGGGCAATTCTGACCAACTACTACAAGCTACAGTCCCAGAATCACAGAGTTAGTGAGGCTGGAAAAGCCCACTGACCTCATCAGTCCCACCCTATGACCTGGCATCACCACATTGGTCAGACCAGGGTACTAAGTGCCACATCCAGTCTGTCCCCCAGGGATGGGGACTCCATCACCTCCCTGGGCAGTCTATTCCAGTGTCTGAGCACCCCTTCCATGAGGAAGAGCTTCTGAACATCCAACCTAATTCCCCTGGCAGCTTCAGGCCCTGTTCTCTCATCCTAAGCCTTCTGTCCTCTAAAATCATGCATTGGTGCCATGTCTTTTACCAAAAATACTGTTAATTATCCATGATTGTCAGTAATCTGTGACATTAACAGCCCAACAACCCCTTCTTCCTATTGCCCAAGCAACTAAACACACAAACATTTTTAACTCCATATTAATATTTCCACTGAATCCAAATATGCCAGTGTCACTGCTGAGTATTATGTACCTAAAGTGCATGATTCTTCAGCTTCTATCAAGTCCTCCCACCAGCGGCTATTATTGATTTCTCCAGTGTAGCCATCTGCTTCTAAGAGAAAGAAAAAAATCCCCTACGAGTCAAATTCCCTAAGGGAGTGATAGGATGAGGGGAAATGGCCTAAAGCTGCACCAGGGGAGGTTAAGGCTGGATGTCAGGAGGAATTTCTTTCCTGCAAGGGTTGTCAGGCACTGGAACAGCCTGCCCAGGGAAGGGGTTGAGTCCTCATCCCTGGAAGTGTTGATGAGAAGGGTAGATGTTGTGTTGGGGACAGGGTTTAGTGGTGCTGATAGGGCTAGGAAAAGGTTGGACTCTATGATCTTGAAGTCTCTTACAGCTAAAATTGTTCTATGATTCTCTTACCAATGCATGCTGCAATTTTATTTCACCACATCTTCCACAAAAAGCCTTCTGTGGCATTACCACTGTCAGACACAGCCATTTACCCCAAACCAATCCAGAAGTACAAACTGACCCATGCAACATGGGATTTATTAATCAATTCTTCCTGCAACATCCATGAAACCCCATCCAGCACACCCTGAAGGTGGAAAAGAAAACTTACATTTAAATGCACAATCACTTTTAAGGTTTCAAATATAACCTTAAAAAGAAATTGGAGTGCAAACTCCTTTTCTTTTGACTGTCTTTTAGTGATAAATAAAGGAGTGTTGCTCAAGAAATGTGGCAGCCAAGAGCTTACATGTTTAAGTTCAATGAAATGTAGTGGACTGCTTTCGAGGCTATGGACTTTTGGTTTTCCTCCAAACACTTTCATGGGTTTTATCAGTCACAGATTTGTGTCCTTTCCAGGACATTCTACCATGGCTACAAGCAGCCCACTGGCACTCAGTAGCTTGTCCCTTGCCTGATGAAGCAGCTGTAGTCAAAAAACAGACTAGAAGTAGCTCATAAATGATAAAACCTGATGTCATCTAACTTTTCATTCAAAAAGCTACTTTTCATTTTACTCTACAGAAAAATACTGCACACCCTATAAAGCATTCTTTTATCAGGTAAGAGAGCAGTCTTGAAAAAATAATCTTACTAAAAGCTATTTCTTCCATGTATCACAGAATCACTGAGGCTGGAAAAGCCCTGGGCAGCCTATTCCAGTGTCTGATGACCCTTTCTGTGATCAAGGGCTTCCTACCTAACCCTCCCCTGGTGCAGCTTCAGGCTCTACCCTCTCATCCTGGCACTAGTTGCCTGGGAGAAGATCCCAACCCCCACCTGACTACAACCTCCCTTCAGGAAGTTGTAGAGAGGGAGAAGGTCCCCCCACCCCGAGTCTCCTCTTCTCCAGGCTAAACACCCCCAGGTCCCTCAGCCTCTCCTCATCAGGCTTTCCCTCCAGTCCCTTCACCAGTATCAATGCCAAAAGATCTAGCAGCAGGTGGTAGAGAATCCAAGAAAGAGCAAGAAATTAGATAACAGAAAACTTGACTTTCTCTTAGTGTTTTGAGATGTGATTAACTGGTATTCAAGTCCCAGAAGAACCAGTTTGGGACTTCCTTTATACTTGTGAAACCCAAAGATATAAAAGAGCTTTGTAAAAACAAACCAGTCAAATATTTGACTGTTGTTTCCTCCATGTTCCAAAACATTTCAGACAGAGTCATTTTCAGGATTCACAGCCAAAAGAATCTATTCATCAGGGTGCAGCTATTCAGAAGGGGTAGAGATGGGCAGGACAAGTGCTCACGTGCATTACAGGTGCCAGTTCAGCCTGCCATGAGTCACACTGGGCCTGCTGCAAACTTCCTTCCAACAGACTACTCCAAAATGAGTGAACGGACCTGATCAGCGCCCAGCACAGCCCACAATGGCACTGCTGGGAACACTGGATTAACTCAGAAGGAAAACAAGAAGGGGTGCTGGAGACGATGCAAAGAAGGGCAAAGGGGCTAGTTAGGGGTCTGGAGAACAGGTCTGATGGGGAGAGGCTGAAGGAGCTGGGGCTGTTCAGCCTGGAGAACAGGAGGCTGAAGGGAGACCTCACTGCTCTCTACAGCTACCTGAAGGGAGATTGGAGTGAGGTGGGTGTTGGCCTATTCTCCCTAGGGACTAGAGGTAGGACAAGAGGAAGTTTGGGTCAAGTTGTGCCATGGGAGGGTCAGATTGGCTCTTAGGAAAAACTTCTTCCCACAAAGAGTGGGGAGGCCTTGGAACAGGCTGCCCAGGGAGGGGGTAAAGGCAGTGTCAATGGAGGAGTTCAACAACCGGGCAGCCAGGGTATTTGGGGAGATGGGTTAGTGGTTCAGGGTCGTAGGGTGGACAGTTGGACTTGATGATCTTGAAGGTCTTTTCCAATCTTGATGATTCTGTGGTTCTATGAAACTGATCCTGAGGCAGATGGATTTTCCTCTTTGTCTCTCCCACTGCTTGTAGGCTGTTTCAGTTGTCTGTGCCCCTCTGTCAACCCCCGTGTCATCTTCTCTCCCTAGTCTGACACCCCAGCAATTGGCATGGCATGGCTGGTACAAGGAGTAAGTGAGAAATGACTAGCATCTATAGGGAGGATGGAAATAACCAAACCAAAGCTCATTTATGCTCTCATTCTTAAGCAACAACTCCTCCAGGCTGCATGTTTACACAGAAAACATCTGCATTTGCCCCAGAACTGCAGCACCATCAATGTATGACGTTGTCATAAGCTGGAATGCCTTTTCATGATTGTTCCTACCATATGCAAATCTGGTCAGTGTGATGATCTGTCCCAGGTCACTTGGCACATGCTGCTGTTAACGCGATAGAGATTGCAAATTGTGTCACATCCCATTTGGTAACAGAAGGGAGTGACTCAGGTGCATGGATTAACTTGGGGTCAAATTAAGGAGACTTACACCATAGGTTCACATAAAAGGGGAAGTTTTAGTTGTCTTCTATTTGCTTACAGACATTTGAGCCAACACACTTATTGTTAAGTCTGACACCCCAAGTTAAAAATTAAAATAAGTTCTTAGCACCACTGTGGTCTGCAGTTCACTGCATGAAGCACAGGGGCACCCAAGCAGGACCTGGTGCTCCAAGATACAGCTTTTTCCCCCAACCCCACAGAAGCAGAGTGATGTACTTCTCAGAATCCTGCTTGAGGAGGCACAAGAAGACAGAACAGGTGTAGTTCACCTCATTGCTCTGTGAAAGAGCCATGGAGCAGCACCGACAAGTAATATAGTGTGACTTTTAGTGGATGAGTGAGCAAGTTAACTGAAGAGTTGTTTTCCCTTGCAACTAGAACATGTATGTGAAACAGAATAAGAGAATTATGCAGAAATTGTATTTGCTTGACTTTGTTTTCAGACAAAGACTGACAGTTACATTCAGGCACCAAAAAACCCCCACAACAGCCAAGGAATTGTTACCCAGCCACTCCTAACCTTCTGACAGACCACCACTGCATTACTTCAAATAAAATTTGTGATGGTTATCGTCTCCCCAGGCTGGGTGTCCCCTGCAGCCACCTAAATTGCCAGCAGCAGGCAACGTAGCAGCAGCAGCAGCACAAAGCTCCACGTTCCCACCAGGCCTTTGGCATTTCAGAAACATTTTTTTCAGGTACAGCCAGACTTCTCTGCAGACTGGATGTCAAAAGCCATTATTTACACTCCCTGCCAGCAGAGCTGCACTCTCCAGGCAAGAACACTTCTCCACAGACCTGCCTCTTCCAGCTCCTCTTACAACTCTTCATGCTCAGCCTACAGTTTCTTTTTCCCCTACTTAATGTATGAAGATTGGAAAGGACAGAGTGCTGCAGGGTGATAAGAATAAATTGGGATGGGGGAAACGGGAACCAGCATATTTAGTACACTCACTGCATGGGGCTCAATTCATCATTGTTACACTTCTCCAGTGTTTAGTTGGGCACTGGTGGAAAAACCATGTACCGTGCTGTTCCGTGTGCATCCCCTGAGACTGCTGCCTACCTTCAGCGCTTAATGCCTGTGACATAGCATCACCACACTGGCCAGAGTAGGGCACTATGTGCCACATCCAGTCTGTCCTTAAACACCTCCAGGAATGGGGACTCTGCCACTGCCATGGGCAGTCAGTTCCAGTGTCTGATCAACCTTTCCATGAGAAAGGGCTTCCTAACACCCAACCTAACCTCTTTCAAGGTCCCTTCCAACCTGTAACATCCTGTGATTCCTTTCTTCTTGGCACCCAGCCCTCATGGATTTATAGGGATGATTAAATCCCTTTGTAGCCTTTTTGTCCAAACTAAAAAGTCTCAATGTTCTCATTCTCTCTTCATAAAGAAGTTGGTCCAGACCCCCAGTCAACCTTGTAGGTCTGCGTTGAACTGTCAATTAATTCTTGATCCCTCTTGAACTGAGGAGACCAGAACTGGACACAGGATTGCAGGTGTAGCCTCCCTAAAGCAGAATAAAGGGTAGAAGAACCTCCCTTGATCTGTTAGACACACTCCTCTTGATCCATCCCAACACCCTATCAGCCTTCTTGGCCACAAGGACCCATTGCTGATCCATTTTTAGTTTGTTATCCACAACAACTCCAAGATGCCACTCCCCAGCAGTGCTCTCTAGCTGGTCACTACCCAACCTGTATTGATGCCTCCCACTATTGCTTCCCAAGCGAAGGGCTCTACATTTGTTTTTGTTAAAATCAGCCCAAATCTCCAGACTGTCCAAATCTTCTTGACTAGTTGAACAGCCCCTAGATGAATCGGCCAATCTACCCAGTTTGGTATCATTAGCAAACTTGGTGAGTAGACACTATTCCATCATCAATATAATTAACAAAGATATTGAACAGCACTGGACCGAGAACTGATCCCTGGGGGACACCACTAGTTACAGACCTCCAGCTAGACTCCACACTATCAATCACCACTCTCTGGGCTCTATTGTACAGCCAATTCTTAATCCAATTTGCCATCTGATAATTGATTCCACAATTCTTAAGCTTATTTACGAGGATGTTATGGGGGCCTGTTTCAAAAGCATTCCTAAGATCAAGGTAGACCACATCAACTGGTCCTCCCTTGTCCACCCATTCAGTTACAACATCATAAAATGCAAATATAAATAATAATATGATTCTATGTATAAATATATAATTATATATGAATATATATTCTAATATAAATATATTGGCAAAGATTAATACTAAAGCTGCTTTGATCAAGATGCATTTCAAATACATTCATATACACTCTAAGGTTCACGTCAATCAATAAACCCACAGATGTTTCCATGAGTATTTCTTGCTTGACTTGCTTTTAGTGGGTAGGGAGGATGTCATGGAAAGGAGCTTTTTTCTTTTGTTCTCATCTGTGTCTTCTCACACACTGCAAAATCTCATGCCTGGTAAACTATTTGGCACACAAATACTTCATAATGGGGCAACCTAGATTTGGAACTAGGAATGTAATTCTCCTCCTGTACTGGCTTGTTTCAACATAGCTGAGGTACTTGCTCACAATTCAGAGCAGCATAGCAGTCATAGCCTCTGATCTCAGTACTAACAGCATCTCACAGTGACAAAACCATTATCTCCAATTCTTGAAATCCTGTAAAAAACACAACCACCCACAAAACTCCCCAAAACAACAACAAAAAACCCAACTCCACACACACAAAAACTAACCCAAAAAACACCCCCCCAAATCCCCAAAATATCAAGAAACCACACATGTTTTCCCTATAGTCAGGCCAGTAAAAGTATATACTTGAGCTATACTTTGGAAGGGAGAGCTAAAAAGAAGTCAGAATGAATTAGTTGTGCTTGTTTTTTTGCAAAACTTTGCATTCTCCGTATGTGACAACTGTCTAGTTGATGAAAATAATGCCAATTTTTCAAAGCCACTCACATAACAATAGGCTTAGTCCAACACATCCAGGCAGGTTTTAAACACCTCCAGAGAAGGAAACTCCACAATCTTCCCAGGCAGCCCTTTCCAGTGCTCTTATTTTTATATGGAACCTCCTATGTTCCACATGACATCATACACTTTTTTTCTGACATATGAAAAAGAACTGGTGATCCATCTGACTTAGTTTTGACATG
>JAOXOE010023549.1:0-22632 GCA_028565055.1 Phoeniculus purpureus
CGTGGTATCTGCAGGGACCGGGGCTCTTCCTGCTTGCGCTGGGGTCCCGGCCGCTTCTTGCTCCAGGCTGCGGCGGTCCCCGCGGTACTGAGGTCTCTGTAGTACCGTGGCTAGCTCTCGCCTCGGCTAGCTGCCGGCTACAGGAGCGGAAGGGAGCGGACCCGGCGAGGCCCCTTCGCTACTCCCCCTCCCCACCCCTAGCAAGGGTGGGGTTGAAAGAAACACGAGGCTGAAAGCCCCGTGCCCGGGCTGCCTGCCCAGCTGGAAAAGAGGACCAGGACCTCGCTCCCTGGTCTTTCATACCGTCCTGACCACGGGACTTTGGGACAGGTCACTTCCCCTGGGACAGTTCCGGGGGAAAGTCCTCTTAAAGCAAGAGGATGTTTTCTTCATAAAAGCACAAACCTGTAAGTCTGAAAATTCTGGAAATTTTCAAACCACAATAGTCAGCACTGCTGCTGTTGCCCATCCTATCCACTCTGCAGGAGCACAGTGGGGTTTGTACAGAAACGCTGCTGTCGCGTGAGAAAGCAACACATGGGCTGGACAGTTTTAATGGGAGGATAAGATGAGGACTCCAGTTAGCCCTAATCTCTTCTCTCCCTCTGATTTTTGTCTTTGAACGGCCAGTCCCTGCTCTTAGCGTGTGATTGCCGGTGAAGCACTGGGCTCGTGCCTCTGGTTGAAATTTCACTCTCAGCCTGCTGTGCAGAATGTGGGTCACCTACTTAGATTTCAAAGTGACTTGCTGCTGCACCTTGAAATCTTAAATGAGAACTGTGATTTTCTATATCTGGTACCTCTTTTTTCCCCTCATTTTTAAGAAATATTAAAAATTAACTTTTTCCCCCCAGATAGTTCGAGCTGCCTCATTCCACTGCCTGTGTATAAGAACTAGGGTAGACATATCAAGACATCTATTCTGTGTCATAGAGTCATAGAATCATTAGGGATCGGAAGGGACCTCGAAATATCATCTAGTCCAATCTCCCTGCCACAGCAGGATCACCTAGACCAAGTCACACAGGGGCACACCTGGGTGGGTTTTCAATCAAAGCCGTTAGTTTATTTAACACTAACTTGAGGTACAGCATCCTTTACCTTCACAGCCCCCAGACAGGAGCCATGGACAGTAAATACTACAGGTCTGAGCCCATGGGGATAGCAGCAGCTGGCAGAAGAAATCCTGATATTGAAAGTAACTTCTCACCTAGAAATACCCTTGTGGTTTTACCCCAAGTTTCTTGCCTAGTGACAAGACATCCTGCCATCAGTTGGAGACCTGGACTCCCCTTGTAGGCAGGGAAAATGCACAGCCAGAGGAGCTCAGGTGGAGCAGGGCTGAAGGGCAGGCAGCACACGTGCTCACCGTGTCACTCTGCGGCAGTGAATGCCATTGCTGCCACAGCTCTGGAGCTTTCCTCAAGATTTATCTGGATGCTGGTGTGTGATTACTGTCAAGTTATTAGTCCCAGTGGTTTTCGTTGACAATACAGAGCAGAGTTTCATTGTTCCCAAAGTTAAATTCAGAAGCAAACTATTAAACACAGTATTTATCTTCCCACTGTGCAAAAATTCTGTGTTTAATGTAATTCCCTTTTTTGAAAGGTCAGATTTACATAGTGAGCAGCAAAGGCTGCGATAGCGCAGAAGGGGCATCGCTCGGCCTTTTGCTCTTTACAAAGCTGTTACAGTGGCAGATAACGGAGCACCAGCTTCCCGCTGCCAGGTGTGAGTCAGGTCAGAGAAACCCCTGAAGATAAATTGTCTCAGGCGATCAAGATAAATCTATGTGGGTTCCCTCCCTCCCCAGATGAGCAGGTGATGCTGACACAGATGAGTTTAAGCACAAGCCCCAGTGGAGCTTAAAATTGGTGGAAACATAAACCCTTGCCGCTGCACAGGGCAAAGTCTTGCCTTCCCACTGAGGCAGCAGGAGCCTGGGAAATAAGGGATCATTGCATCTCCTCACTCTTCTGTGCTAACCCCCAGCAAGCTGCCTCTGTGTATGAGTTCTTGTAAGTTGTAAGTTCTGGAACCCACTGAAATAGTTTGCAATCGTTATTTTAAGGTTACAAAACTCTGATATTGAGAATATCCCAATGGTCCACAGAGATGGTAGAGTGGTGATTCTGCCCCTCTACTCTGCCCTGACAAGACCTCACTTGGAGTACCAAATCTACTTCTGGAGGCCCAAATATGAGAAGGATGAGGACCTGTTGGAGCATGTCCAGAGGAGGCCAGGAAAATGATCAGAGGGCTGGAGCACCTCTCTTACAAAGACAGGCTGAGAAAGTTGTTCAGCCTGGAGAGGAGAAGAGGCCAAGGGGACCTTGGCCCCTGGAAGGACCTATAAGAAGGCAAGGAAAGAACTGTTCACAAGGGCAGGGAACAATAGGATGAGAGATCATGGTTTTAAGCTAGAAAAGGGTAGATTTAGGCTGAACATTATTAAAAAGTTCTTTAATCTGAGGATGGTGGATCCCTGGAACTGGTTGCCTAGAGAAGTGGTGGAAGCCCCATCCCTGGAGCCATTCAAGGTCAGGCTGGATGGGACTCTGGGCAATCTGTTCTAGTTAGAGATGGTCCTTCTTGGTGTAGGGGGATTGGACTAGATGTCTTTTGAAGCTCCCTTCCAGCCCAAATACATTCTATCCTAAAGGCCCAGGATGCTCCTCCCATTTACAGCTGGCAGTGCTGCCCACAGGTCCCTGGACAGCTCTTCACTTTCATACTGAACGATGGAAGAGGTCTTCAGGGAGGCGTGAAGCCCTCTTGGTTTTGCCAGGGTGATCAAAGGCAGAGCTGAGACACCTGCGTTAGCCCTGCGAAAGCAGGGCCAGGTCATGCTGCAGTAGTGGCTTTGACGAGGGTTTTGAGTGAGCGGTTACAGACCACAGGGCAGCGCATCCAGGGTCTGCATCCGGTCGGGTTTGTCTAGATGTTGACTTTACACTTGATTGGAGACCAGTGAAACGAGTCTGAAAGGGAGCTGCTAAGATGATGCTGAAACTGGTGTACAGAGAGAAGCTGAGGGTTTCAGGGTTTAATCTGGAGAAGCTGCACTGAAGCTGTAGCTTGGACTTGAGGTCTCCAGAGTCCCTTCTGATCTGGGTTTCCCTAACCAGGATTGCTCTTTCTCTATGTTTTCTAGAAGGGTTTTCAAAACTTCCATAACAGTTATATGGCTAAGTTTCCTTTTACTCAGTTAATAGGAAAGATCAGTGCCGTTCCTGTGCGTAAGTGAGTATTGTGTGCTGAGCAGCACCAAGAGTTCTGCTGGGGCTCATAGGAAATAGCCCAGCTGAATGGCTTATTGGCCAAGGACATGGTCACTTCTTAGCTCATGGGGAATCTCAAACTACTTTTCCTTTAATTAAAACCTAGAGGATGCTTCTATGTAAGAAAAAGCTTTAAGAAAATATTTAAGAAAGGATATTCTAGCCTGTAAAGCCCTTTAAATTACAAAATGAGAAGTACAGACATGCTGAGTGCTCCCTTCCTTCCTTCCTTGCTATGTTAATTCCCCATCATTTTCTCTTCCCCGAAGTACCTTTCTTCCAGTAATTTTCAACAAGGTTTTTGGCCACAGGGTAAATATTTCTGGACTGAGTCAGGATGCATTTAACAGGTATGAACGAACTCCAGTAATGTAAATATACAATTCTGGTTGGAGGTGTCCATGAGCACAGGGAGGGCCTGTGAGTCAATTACTAGAGAGAGTTTCAGAAGGGCTGTGTCCAGGGTCAAGTAAGAGCAACTTCATGGCCGAATCTGATGGCCATCAGTAAGGGCTTGGAAATGAAGAGCTGAAACAAACTGACAAGTAGCAACACACCAGCCTCTTAGTCCAATTATATGGTGTAATTCCAAGGGTAGCAGTTGTTCTTGGATGATATAGTTAATTAGTACCACCAAAACTATCATGAGACATTATTGCTCTTCCACATTCTTCTCCTTCTTCCCCAGTAGCCCTTCCCTGCCTTGTTTCTCACTCCTGTTATCTGCACAGCACCAGGACCGGTATTGCTCCCTGTCCTATCGACTCATCATCTCCTTTGCGTCACCCACCAGCAGGCTACCATCTCCACCAGCCCTAGGTGGAGTCTGGACCAGGGACGTGTCACAGCAATGTGCAAGGCTGCAGGGCTTCACTGTGATAAAACCCCACCAGCTTACCTCTCTGAGCCGTGTGGTCTGTGGCAGGCAGAAAATCACCTTCTCTCTATTCACCAGCCCTTTCTGCCTCATTTCCACTGATCCTGCCCAAAGGGAGAGTAGCTCAGAAGCAATATTTGAATTTAGGGGCCTTGTGGGGAATTAGGAAGCAGCGTGACTTCTCAGCTCCATACATTACCATAAGGAAAGGGCACAGTTCTGCCTCTAATGACATTTCGTGTGCATAAAGCAATGTCAGAAGAACTGTAGCACGCCGACCAGACGATCAGCAGTGTGCTCCTGTTCCTGTTCCCAGCCCAGCGTTGGTGGGAATGGGGGTGAACTACTGCCCCCACCTCCAGTTAATTCACACGGGAACGGAAATGTGTGGTGGTGGCAGCTTTAGGGAAGTTTCAACATAACAAACGTTCAAAAACCTGCCATGGGTTCTTTTCCTGTGGTCGCTGGAGTAACGTGATGTGTGGAGGAAGACATTTGTGTTTGGGATGTGTGCTGACGGAGTTGCGTTCGTGCTATTTCCACCTTCCAACACACCCCCACATGAGTCTTCATGGTAAATAATTCTCCTGAGTAAGACTGCCAGTTCTTCTCATACCAGTATGGAAATGAATGAAATGCTGCTTTCTGTTCTCAAAGAAAAGAGCCAAGGTTTTGAAAGGTGGCTTTATTTGGGCACGTGCCACTTGTCCAGCTATGGGGTTTGGGGTGCCAGCCTGGGGTCACAGATATATCCCAAAGGATGTATCAGCCTGGGAAAACGAAATGAGAAGGGAAAGGATTTTTAAAAATGTGTATTGGTTTTTTTGGAATATAAATAGACTAGAAACAGTCACCCGAGAGCTCAGCACAGGGCACAATCCCAGCTGCTGAAATGAATGTGTTTCTAGTGGCTTCAATGGAAGAAAACTACGTATGGTAACAGGGTTTGGGATCTGAGATTTATTTGTGCTCATAAATGCATCAGTGCTTTTACGAATCCTTGAACACTAATTTAAGGGCAGGTTTTAAAACTTTTCCTTCATTTTCCAGCCAACAACATCTGCTTCTATGGGGAATGCTCCTACTACTGCTCGACAGAGCATGCCTTGTGTGGAAAACCAGATCAGATTGAAGGGTCTCTGGCTGCTTTCCTACCTGATTTGTCTTTAGCTAAAAGGAAAACCTGGAGAAACCCTTGGAGACGTTCCTACCACAAGCGCAAGAAAGCAGAGTGAGTAGTGGTGAGCAAAGGGTTTTCCAGCTGCACAGGGTGGTAGGAAAATGAATTAGTGCTGCAGATACTTGCCTGATCTGAAGCACTGAGGTTTAGGAGAGCATCTGCATTTCTTCACTGGGTCCCTGCGAAGGGACAGAGGACGTACACTTACAAGGAGCTCCATCTTATGGTCCTGAGCCTGAAAGGACCTTCAGTGGCATAGTTCCCTGGTGGGACAGATACCTCCAGGGCCTTTGACAGGATGCAATGTGACCTGTCTAAGTTCTGTGAGAGGAAGAAAGATTCACTGCTATCAGCAGCCCTAAACAAGTCTCAGATGTTTTCATCATATGACTGATGGTGCAGCTGGTCTCCTAAATCTCGAAGCTATTAGCCAGATAGTTTTCAGTCTTGTGATTTTCTTCCTTTTTCATCAGTCACAATCTTTATCCGTTGCCTGCATTACTGGAGGCAGCTTGAGGAATTTGCTGCCTCTACCTGACCCTGCCTTCAACGCTACAACTAGATCTTTGCAATATTATATTTACTTCCTAATACCGATTGAGCTTTTTGTGTCACATAAAACATCAAAATATTGGCTTTTTCCAGATGGGAAGTTGATCCAGATTATTGTGAAGAGGTTAAACAAACACCCCCGTATGACAGTGGGACCAGAATTCTGGATATAATGGATATGACAGTTTTTGATTTCCTAATGGGTATGTTCCATCTCTTTCAAAAATTAAATGCAACATTTAATTAGAATAAGAACCATTTCTTTCCGCACCACTCTGCACAGCTCAGCAGTTTGCTAAAGCATGGTCGGAGCTGCATTTATTTTATGTGCTGCTCTAGATGATTATGAGAAAATGCAGATTTACATGGTTATGTATTCCCATCAGTGCAGATTAAAGGAACAAAGATGTTCAGAAATGCAGAGTGATGATGAACGCAGGTCAGGCCAGTCTCCTTCACAACAGTCAAGGGCTTCCCAGTTTGCTGTAGCGAGCGCTGTACCCCTGTGCACTGCACAGCTCCTGGAGGCACACAAGCACTTTGTTTTCAACCTGCAATATTATTTGCTGCTTCTTGCTCTATAAACTGTCAGAAATGGGGACCAAAAAAAAAAGACCCTTTTTTGCTTTGTTGCAAAGGCAACTGTGGTAGGTATCAGGAGTGGGTTTTTTCTGTTTATGTAGGCTGATGGGCATAAGTAATTATTAACAAGCAGGTAATTTTCCAAGCCAAGTGGTTAACACTGAGACATTCTTATGAAACCTCTTCTGCTGCAGTTAGTGTATCTGTAAGGTGCCAACATACATACTCGATCCCCAGACACATGCCAGCGTGGACATAGCCTCTCCCATTGCCACTGCTGAGGTTTCTGCAGTAGGCTGCAGCAAGAGAGGCTAAATTACAGCTCAAAAGCCATATGTGACAGCTGTAAGTGGCTCAAGATCCTTGACATGGAGACAAAATTCACAGCTTGGCACCATTACTCAGCACATTGACCTTAAAAAACAGATCACACATCTGCTGCCATGGGTGCCCAGTGCGAGCTGTTCAGCTGCACCGCTGTAACAGCATCCTGATCCCTGTGTTACAGCCATAATATCGTTTTGACTTTCCAGGCAGCCAGAAATTCGGACAAAGTTCTTATTAGAGACAAAACAGGATGTCTGATAATGGTTCCAAAAGTTTCATGCAACGTTAGCAAAGTCATATGGAATAACATTCTTGTATGAGGGATGCATTTTCCCCTCTCTGAGCTAAGCCTCACACGTGGCACGGGTACCAAGGCTGCTTTGCACGCTGTACTGACCCAAGCAGCAGTGCTTGTTTTCACCAGCGAGGTCCTGCTGGCTTAGGACGTAGCTACATGATGGGTGAGCAGCTGAGATCCCATCATACTTTAGAGGGGTTTCCTTGGTGCACACCAAGGGGGATTGCAAGAGGGTGGGAAAGTTCACTCATGTCAAGATGGGTCTAGAGCTCAAGTATAAAACCTGTAGAGAGCTTGAAAAGCTCTGAGAGCCCGTCTTCCAGTGTCACACACTTCAGGTTGTTCACAGTAGAAGCAAATGAGCTCAGTAGACCCTTTGCTTTCTCTGCCCTTCACAGTCACTATGTTTGGAGAGCTCTAGGCTTCTGCTGAACTGTGGCTTTTGCATTGCTCTGAGCTGCAGGCTCAGCAGCAGCCCAGAGTGAAAAAAGTCTCTTTTTTTCTCTTTATTCTGTAGGTAACATGGATCGACACCACTACGAAACCTTTGAGAAGTTTGGAAATGAAACGTTTATTATCCATTTAGATAATGGAAGAGGGTAAATACCTTTAATAACCTTTTGGGGAGGGGGGGAAAGAAGTTAGTCTTTGAAACAACCTTTGTCCTGTCCTTGCTTTTATCGTTAAACAGATTTGGAAAATATTCCCATGATGAACTTTCCATATTGGTGCCTTTAAACCAGTGCTGCAGGTATGTTTCTCCTCCAGAGCTGTTTCTCATTTTATACAGTTGTTTCCCCTATTAGGGCTGAAATGTTCCAGTGGATCTTGTATCACACACCATGGAGAGAAGGGGAGGTTCTGATCCTGCCTAGGGAGCCTAACCCAAGCTAGCCCTGGGTGTTGGCACTGACACGTTGAGTGCTTTGTGGGTACCAGAACCTGGCAGGAATGTGTCTCTGAGCTGTGGGGGAGGTTTTATTAAGGCAAAGCGCACATGTCATGGAAGGCGGGTGGCAAAAGTTCCCCCAGTTTGTTCAAGTGCTTCACAATGGTTTTCTTCAGTGCCCATGGCTGGGACTTTCAGAGAGGACACATAACATTTAGAGTTTCAGCTTTGCACTGGGACACAGGGTGTCTGTACAGGCTCTGGGCATCCTGCAGGGTGAGGCATCAGCAGCCTGTGCCACTACTAGCCACAGCTCAACCCAGTGCCATGTACCTTATGAGGGTCACTGTCCAGAGGGATGTGACCCTGTGGATACTGCACCAGATCCAGCTGGTACCTCACCCAGCTGACGAACGTGAAGGCTGGCAGCACCTGACTGTGGAGCTGTGCTCCAAAACCTCTGCACCTCTCCCAGAGACCACTGGACAGGTGACAATGGCAGCTGCTCACTAGAACTGTGATGGTGGCTGTTTCTCATAATTTTAGATCACACAACAAGGGTTTTCGGCTGCCATCACCTTGCTGACTAGAAGCTTTTAGCCCCGTCAAGATCAACAGTGATGAAAATAGTGATTTGCCTCTTTGTCTTCTTTCCTTTTTCTCTTAGAATAAGGAAGTCCACCTATCTGCGATTACAGTTGTTAGCCAAGGAGGAATACAAACTCAGCCTCTTGATGAAGGAGTCTTTACTGAAAGATAAAATAGCTCCCATTCTCTACCAGCCTCACTTGGAGGCGATGGACAGGCGGCTGCGGATTGTCCTCAAGGCTGTTAGCGACTGTATAGAAAAGGATGGTTTTGACAATGTGGTTGAAAATGACTTTAACACTGATGTTAACACTGTTACGACCGAGAGGTAGTGAAATCGCCAGACGACGTTTTTACCTGCCAAGTAAAGAAGATTCAAAGAGGAAAACAGAAAAAAACCAGAAAAAAACAGAAAAAACAAAACGAAACAGAGAAGTCTTGCAAAAGACTGTGTTTGCCACTTCGTGAATTCAGTGAATTCAGAAATGAGATATAATTGTTCCCAAAGTAGGTAAAGCGTAGGCTCTGCAAAGGACTAGTTCGTTAAGAAAAATAAGTCTAATGTGATGCTTTTCATTAGTTCCGAAGGAGAGATTATGAAAAGATTCAGAAACTACTCAGATCATGGACAGACAACAGTCTGATAGCAAAACACCTCCTGTCCTTTTTGTATAGAAAGGGGGCCTTTACTTAATATTTTGTATTTATATATGGCATATCTATGAAACCCCAGACCTACCTACCAAATTTAACTAAGAGGGACGGCATAGTTTTGTGACTCACACTTTATTTGTGGTGACAGTCCACTTGGTATTTTGTGTTAACCCTTTAAGTGCTCTAATCCACTGTATCTTATTTAAATTGAATGCTTTTTTCCCCCTCTCCCCCTCCAGCTACTCAGCATTTAAAGGGTTAAGGCATTATGAACTTTTAAAAGCAAAAAAAGTAATTGCTATTCTAATACTGATAACGACAGTGGTTACCGGAAGGGAATGTCACTAATTGTGCATTGACAGGAATACTTGAATGTTGGTTTTACAAAGTGATGTAAAATGACAAGTTGTACTATTTGTCCATAAGAAGGTGGCAGCTCCTACCTTTCTAGACTATCATAGCCGAGCTGCTGCTTTTCAACTTTGCTTTTGATAGTTTTGTGTAAATATATACATATATGGGTAAAAAGCTGCTTTCAGCAGCTCTAGGCTTACTTTTGCAGCATTTTTGTGGACTTGTTTGCAACGTGGTAAAAGTGCAATAAAGATATGGCAAAATGTGTAGCCATCACGTCTGAATGGATTAATTTTTCACTCGAAGTGCTGTTCAGAGCAAAGCACAGCACGCCAGCCAGGAGTTCCAGAGGTAGCCGTTTAAACTGTCGTCCACTCTTGCAGCAACAGCAAATTATGCTGAAGTAGGGAATAGGTGACTAATGCACATTGCCTCTCCCACAAGGACTGCGGTGTTGAAAACGCCTGGTCTTGCACATGGTAGCATTGTTTTGACTATCATTTCAGCATCCCTTCCTCTTGCAATTACAGCTGCAGAGCAACACTTCTAAAAGATTACGGCTTGACACGCTGCCCAGAGGCTTTAGATACATCAGTGCCTCTGACTTGGCTCTTGCACAACCCAGAAAAATCTCAGCCTAAACTATCTAGAAACATGGTATTCTTAACCACGGAGGTAGGAACCATGTTTGCGTGGTCCGTATGGAGACTTTCTGCCCAAAAGCAAGCTGTACATTGAACAAGTGGCTGTATATGACTTGGGAAAGCAGGGTATAGCATAGAAGGAATCCCTCATCACTCTTTAGGGTGAAGAGAGGACGTATGATGACAATATTCATCACCTCTGCAATTCAAAGCTGTCATTTGTTTCTTCTCGAGGATTTACAAACATCTACTTTAAAAGCTTTTAGCCACGTAGACTAAGATGTAGGCATTTCAGCATATTAAAGTTATGGATGGGAGAAAGAGCTGCTGTACAGCCCCATTCTCTACGTAGGTTGGTGTATTATCACCAAAAAGATTATGTCTTTTACGGTTGTCCTGCCTGTTTGAAATTCCCCTGACCCTCACATACACACCATGCAAAGACAGCCGAACGAACAGCTCAGATCATACAACTGCCCATGAACTTGGAGAATTCCTGTGTTACCCCGTGGGGTTTCTTCATTTTCTGAGACCCACCCGTGGCTCTCTGCAGCACAGCACGGGCGCTGCAGCTCTTGCTCCCCACTAGCCAGAAGAAACCAGATCACGGGTTTGGAAGACGGTGAAAGGAGTGGCATCATCCTTGCTTCAGTGCCCAGCTGTGGTTTTCCTGCAGGTGCAGCTTCTTCCCTGTCTGAGATTGTGCCAGGACAGCAGACTGGCTGTAAAATCACCTTCCTGGTACAGCTCTGCTTTCTGCTTCTGGGGTCAGGTCAGCCAGGGGCTCTGGATCTGTGAACCTTCTTTTCTTTCGGAAAGCAGCACTTGACAGCCTCTTGTCTCAGAGAGGAGCAAGTACAGCAGAGGGCTTTGTTCTTTAGAAGCTGGGCTGTAGGTTAGGAGCTCCTGGCAGGCTGGTTCAGGATGAAGGTCACCATAGAAAGCTGCCTGCTGCTGTCAGGGATATAAATTTACTGTTCTGAACTGGATTCTGAATTTCTGTAAGCAGATTTAGTAGTGTTTCTATAGAGTAATTAACTAAAGGTCGCTCATCCTTGCCTGTATCCAGCACTGTAGGGTTTCCAGTTTCTTTCCTGAACCTTGATGCTTCCCCTCACAAGCTCTGTGCTGAAGTTTGGCAGACCTACAAAAATTCCTGTTTCCAGCCCTATATTAGATGTTCAGAAGAGCTGAAGGGGAGCCTTCTGTTATTTACATCAGACATGCAAACATGGAAGAAGGAAGATATTCACGACAGTGCTAGGAGAGGTTTTCTTTCCCCGTGCCTCTGATAGGAAATCGGGGTCAGCAGTGTGCATCTAAATACACTGCAGGGTGTTCAGGCAAGAGCTGAATTCAGGCCCTTTGTGTGGTCAGGCTTGCTGAAGACATGGGACTGGTCTGGAGGGCATTCAGATAAGTTAAAGGGCTGATGAGTTAACTGTGGAGAGTTGTTTCTCAGTGTCTACCAGGAAGCTTGGTTGTGTTTGCAGTGGAGTTGTTTCTCAGTATCTACGAGGAAGCTCAGGTGTGTTTGCATTCATGCCACCAGGTAGCCAAAGCTTTGGCTCATTAATTTTCTAAGTGTTTGGGAAGGGGAAGGAATGATTGTTGCCTTCTCATCTTTCCCTTGTATGTGTGTAGGGGTCAGTGGGCTTGATGAACAGGAAACTGGAGCCAGGGAGTGAATCTCTGGCTCTGCCTTTCAACTCTTGATGCTAATGCAGCCATGAGAATGGCTCTAGAGAGCCCAGGGAGGGACAAGCCTTCACTTTTGGGGTTCATCTGCATTGCCCCAAGACACAGCTAGCATCTGGCCTGAATTTCTTCTGAAAACCTCATGTGTTTTGAGCGCCTTTAGGCAAAGAACTTTGCTTTCTTAGGGTGAATTGCATCATTCGACAGGCAATGAGGGCTTGCTGAGCTATCTCAGCAGCAGGTACGATTTGAGGGTGCCTTTCCACAGGGACAGCTTGTTCTTGGGGGTTCTTTGAGAGAGGACACTGTGGGTTTGGTGTGACAGCAGATTACCACAGTGCGAGATGGTGGCTCTGAAAGGGCTGTCATTGTGCATTAGGTCAGTAATCCATGAACTAAGGAGGATTATCATGACACGGTGTAACATCTCTTTAGCAGTCCTACATATCCACCAGACAAAAAGATTCACTCTAAGAAGATAAATAAATGTCAGGATGCAATTGGTTTCTCTCTGAATTTAAAATCTTGGTGTAGCAACAGCACCTAGAAAACAATGTCCCAAGAAATCTGCAGTAGTCTACCAGGGGCTTAGCATGTTCAGCACCATAAATACAGTATGCACAGTAAAGAACAGATAAAAATAGATAATATGCTTCTAAAAGCACCTAATTACAACTGTATCTGACAGCTTAGAATAGCTTACTGTATTCTCCTGAGTGATGCAGATGAAAGACTCGTTTTGTTTTGCTGTTTTTGTGTTATTTAAGCATCAAAGGAAGTTCTCATAAATAAAATAAAAAGGCTCTCGTGGTTTGAGTAGGGTATCACCATTGTGATCACCAGTACCAGGCAGAGCCCGTGATGTATATACAAGCTGGGAGCCCAAAGGAGGTTGCAAAGTAAGCAACAGCAAGAAGCATTCTGTAGGAGGAGGGAACCTGGGATTTCAGCCTTACTGTTGCCTTTGGGCACTGAACTGAAGATGAACTTGTGCTATGTGGGCGTTAAAGAGGGGAGTGTCCAAAGGATGTTCTAGTTCCTGCTAGTGAGTCTGTAATGGTGCCTGTAGGTCTGAGGGACGTCCTGCTCTCCTTCATTGCAGCAACGGCATCATCCCCTCGACACGTCCAGGCTCCACCTGAAGACTACCCCTGTCTCAAGGATTTTGTAACCCCAACCTAAGAATGCCGAGTTTCCAGCTTGGAGCTGGTCATAGACTAGTGCTTTAGTAATTCACACCCTGACGGTGCAAACATTCTTCTAGTACTGAATTGCATGACCACAAAATTAGTTTTCCAGAAATGGTTGTTTTCAGGGAGCAACTTTCTGGTGTTTCTGTACTAAAATATTTGGGGCTCAATAAGCAGAAATGAACATGCATGAGAAAGATGCTTCTTAAACTATGAATTGAGTGTTTAAGGGAAATTTTGAGTAGCCTGAGACAAGTTTTCACATGGAATTTCACTTTATTACCAGTCAGAAGCCACTGGATATCTTGAGAATATTTTTTTATGCTAAAAGTGATTCATAGGTAGCCTCCAGCCATAACTCAGTCTGTAACCAGATCAAGCTGAATTATCTGCTTGCTTATACATTTGCATCAGTAAAGAAGCAAAGCAATGCTTTTGGGGGCTCTCTAGGAAAAAGTAAAAGCAATTCAATTTGGTGGGTCAAAAGACCTGAGGACTGAGGTCAGACAAGTTCTGGCCATGGGTAAAAATGAAGCGTAAGCGAAAATGAGGCTGTTGATTTGGAAGTACCAGTACTTCAGAGTGAAGCGTGTGCCTAGAGATTGCCTTCAAGAGCTGCTCAAATACAGGCTATCTGCTGCTCCATCCTTTTAGAGAATGAAACACTTTTCAAGGTTTTCAAGAAATGCAACTTTGATGTAGCTAACGTGAAGAAGAAAGGGGATTTTTGAGCAGCATGGGGAGAATGCCCACATTTGTATCCAGTCCGCTATATGGAGCCTTACGTGCTGGGAGATTGGCTCCCTCCTGTTTCAAATGACCTTCATACACGATCAGCCCCTGCCAGGAGCAGCATGTGTTGTGCCTTGAATCTTGCTTAGACACAGGCCCAAACCCAGCAGCTTGCAGATGGAATTGGCAGCTTATGATAAAATATCTTGAAATTGGAGGTGTCACATCAGAGCACTGTCCACTTCTATGAATGGGGGAATCTGGGTCATGTTGTGCCTTAGCCAAGGTAGTGGATGACATTAGGATCTAAACATAAATTCCTCTGCTACTTCTTCTGGAAAGGTGCTCTGTGATTGATAGGCATACATTCAAAACCACCTACATGCTTTAGCTGACCCTGACATCGCTTCAAAATACATCCCAGGGTGATTTAAGATAGATCTGACCCAAGATACAGACAGTTTAAAATCTCATCCTTCCAACTGCCAGTGCTGTACTAACACCAGCCATGTATCACTCCGGAGATGGTTGCTGGAGTCTGCTGAAATATGGTCATCTCTGTACATCTAAGCTACTTGCTGGAGCACCTGGATGCCTGCAGAAGGGGCCATAAATCTAGTGAGGACTACAGTCCATGTGCACCTTCTGAATCCTCATTCACAGCTAAATGACAAACGAAAGTTAAACTGTCAGCAGAACGTAAGCAGGGAAGATGAGGAAGCCCAGGTTGGGGGGCAAAGCCAAACCCAACATGACAAAAGCAGGTTGATAGTGAAATCCTTCCTTGCAGCCACTGATCCCAAGCCAGGAGCTGAGCTTACTGCTCCGATCGCAGGCTGAGCTTTGGAAGTAGAGGACAAATCCTCTTCTGATTTGTAAACTAAGCAAATCAGCTACCCAGAACTGCGAGCAGATTTCCTTCCAGCATGTCCTCCTTAGCGCTTCACCACAACAGTTTGTGCAGCCTCTTAGAGTAGCACCAGGGATCTCTGCCACAGGCAGCGCATTATAAACAGTGACAATAAAAGGCTTTTCTGGGTAGTCCATTGAGGGAAGTTCACATCGTTTTCCAGCCCAAATCAGAACCCTTTTGGCTCATTTTTAAGCAACTCCTTTCTAATCAGTGAAGTCAGTGAGGGTTTTACTGAAGCAGAATTTTGGCCCATTATCTTCTTTCACTGCCCCATTCCCAAATGAATGGTCGTTCTGACTTTCTCACAGCTTTCTTAGCCATAAGCTTGCATAATTTACTATTATTGTTTATCTTTACTCTGTATTTCTAGCCATTTGCTTCACTGATTTGCGCTGGATTTCCATTTTTAATGGATGCCTTTTGAGCCTGAATAAACTCCAGAATTCATTATTTATAAATTGAGACATCTACAGACAAGCCTTTGCATTGTAATTAGAGCTTCGTTATTCAAATCTCCACTGTTTGCAGCAAGCTCCCTTAGGTTATGCCTACAGAGCCCTGACTTTGTGACACATCTAGTAGACTTCTACAGGAGCTTGTGTGATAATTCCTGTGAAATCACTTATTCCTCCTGAGCCTGATCAAGTGCTTTACCCTCATTGATCTATATTTCAGGACATCTGTGCTATCGATACCTGTGCAGATAGACCCTGCCTGTGTCTGTGTAGAAAAGCCTCGCAGAACCTTCCTCCTTAAATTCAGTACAACAAACTCCTTCTTTTCTTCATAATGAGGAACTACAAGGCTTGTTGGCACAAGCAACCCACTTTGCTCACGTAAGAAATAGCCAGTTCTAGAAATTCAGTACCTACAGACCCTCAAGGCTTCAGTTTTATCCTGAAAGTTGCACTGAAACTGGTAGTTTGGTCTTTCCAGCTTTGCTCTAACACCAAGTGTCTGGAGGGGGTGGTTCCACCATGGTAGCTGCTATGTCTGTGTTCCTCTGTGTGTTGGCAGTAGATGAAAGTAAAACAAAGTCACTAGAAATTCAGCTCCCTGAGCCTCCCTGATCCCTTGCTGTCCTAAAGGCTCCGAACAGCTGTTAAGGGCAGGGTAAGCAAGAGGAGACTCCTGGCTGTCTTTTAAGCAAGAAGTGGAAGGAAGCTCTTCTATCTGAAGAAGGCCAAGATTAGAAAATCTGTGTCATGACTTGGGTGTTTGAACGACAGCTCCAGTGGAAAAGCTGACTTTTTACTGTTCAGGATGTGTGGTCCCCACAGTGGATAATTTTAACTTCTGAAACAGGCAATGGCAGAGCCATCCCACAAAGCCTCCAAACTCACCAGTATTTTGCTCTTAAGACGACCTAATCTAGCAAAGTTAATGGAAATCTTCCCAGTAGTTTCAAGTTTCTTTGGATCCGGCCCAGAGCAGCTGCAGAGGGGCAGCGAGCTGCTCGCCTGAGATTCTGAGCAACACTCTGGAAATAAGGATGTTAAAAATTAAAAGAGCTTAATGGCTGTAGCAGAGTTTCACTTGACCTTGTGGTGGTGCATGTGGTTCCTGGTTAAAGAGTAATCCCTTAGCTATTTACATGGGGCTCAACTTTGCAACAGGTGAAAACAAATGCTTCCTCCTGAAGAAGGAGGCTAAGAAATCTGAAATAGAATACGAGGACCATACAGTCCTGTGTAGTCTGCAAAGAGGATACAAACCAGCTGGCAAACTGCTGCTTATTTATGAGAGCATCTCACACATCTTCACTCTCATTAGAGCGTCCTATCTCAAGCCTGTCATGCTTAATTAGCATTTTAACAGGTTCAGACTCTTATTTATCAGGTGTCCACACTCTGCACCCTAGATTGGATAACTCAGGTGTTGAGTACTGGTGACTCACAGGCCTGTCTAACAGCGTCCTGAGAGCCCATTCCTTACCCATTCCCCTGTGCGGCTAAAATGGTTGGTGAAGGGACTAGTTAGGCACCACTTCAGCCAGGCTCTGAGCTTCTTGTTCATTCATCAACCCTCAAGCCCCTTTGTAGCGATTCACCTAAAACAACACAACACAGAGTTGAGGCTTGTTCATGCTGTTTGGGCTTCTGAGGACCATTGTCAAACCATCGACCTGCAAAGATGCCAAGAGCACTGCAACAAGGATCACTGCAGTTGTCTGGGCTAAGCCAGAACCCAAGTAATCTTTTTAGGCTGCATAAATCAAGGAAACGTGTTTGAATAGGACCACCATTTAAATAAAGCAAAGGCATGAAGAGGTCAGTGATGCACCAACTCCTGCTTCCATAGCTTTTGTGCTGCACTGGCACAACGTGCACACCCTGCGCCCCTGTTACCAGATACAAGTGGGTGTCTAGCTTGTGCTGTAAATGAAGTCATTAATAGGACTACATCACCGTGGTTACAAGTCACATCTGCTTATGAACGTCACTTGAAGGAAAATATCAGCCACATCAATCTGTTAGCAAGCGAGGAGTTTGGTGCTACCAAACGTTTCAGAACCTGAGAGATGATGAGGATTTCCTGGAAAGTGGCGTCACGTCAGCATCCAAAGGTGTCGGCATCTGTGTGGAGCAGGTTTGGGTAGACTGTGGAAGGCATGTTTGTCACTTGCAATGGACAGAAGTCATTCTGCAGGGATACACCCCGTAGGTGCTCTCCTGATGGCTTTCCAGCATCCAAATTACTTGAATATATTTTTAGAACTATTCTCTGAGTCATTGAAGGAGGAAATAAAAACTCTTCGTTTAGTTCACTCAAGCGAGAAAAGTTGCTTTCCTTTCATGGAAAGATCACATCTGAGTTCCAGGTTTCCTTTCAGGGAAGGATCACATCCAAGTTCCAGTCACTCAAGGCTGGTGTGTGTTGTCCATGTTTATCACTGCTGCTCAGGACTTTGCCAGGTGTATGAAACCACGATGAGGGAAAATGTGTGGCAGCACCATTCATAGCTCCTTGTCTTCCTGCAGCGTGGAACTGGGGGAGACTGGATAATCTCCTTCTCCTGCATTTCTCAACACAATTGTCCAAAAGCAGTTTTACCCTCTCTTTCAGGGCATGTGCTGTGAGGAGCTGCATTTTCTTCTCACGCTGCAGCATGTTCTAATTTATAGGATGAGATTTGTGATAATTGAGTTCAGAGCTGAATGCTGAGCCTTCTCCATATCCCCTGGGGTTTTCCTGGGAACAAGATGGATTGCCCAGTATGCTTCAGGCAAAAAATAATGAATGAATAAATAAATACATGAATAACAGCATGCCTCATTCTGCCTATCTCTTTGAGAGAGAGGAAGCTAATTCTTTAAGTATCAGGAATGTGCTCATTATGCAAAAAACGGCAGAGCAGATGCACATATTCATAATAAGTATATTAAAAATCTCATTTTAGCTCCTAGAGGACAAGTGCAAGTGTGAAATTGGGTGCAATTATATTTATCTTCCCACCTATGGTGCGTTCTCATTTGAATATGTATTTGTTTGAGCTGGTTGTATCTGGAAGCATGGAGTTTCCTGTGATTGAAAAAGCAAATTATTATGACTACCAGCTTATGATACTTGATATCAGAGGCTGGATCCAAGGTTCCCTGAAGTCACTAAAAAGGCCCTTTTTGAGTCCAGCTGGCTTTGCTTTCAGACAGGGGCTCATCTCCTGCACAGCCAGTGCTAAGTGTGTGCTAATAGCAACACAAAAGAGCAGAGGACACAATACAGTTGGGGCTGTTCATCATAACTATCATTTAATCAAACTCAAATGATGAACTGATAATTGTCCTTGCAAGGACTGCACAGAGCCAGCACCCTGGGTAAGGTCCCTTTCATACACAGAAATAAATCAGACAAGTAGTCTGCTGTGGCAAAGAGATTAATCTTTGGCACGAGCATGAACAATAGTGGGAATAAGTGTTGCTTATGAGACCATCAGTCTGTGTTTGACTGCAGTAATATGCTTGATGCTCACGAACGAGAGAAGCTGCTCTTTCCTACCCTTAGAGTAGCTTTAAGGACTGTTGAAGTTCTGCATGCTCAGGTTTATTAAAAGACTGTGATAAAGCAAACCTGACTGGGTTTAAGGCAACTACATCAATAGAAAATATATATGGCCTCACTCCAGCAGCTTCGAATAGAGGAAGAGATATAAGACTTAACCCAAACATGGACAGGGACCTTGAGAAGACGCCTCGAGAATTGTCTCAGGAAGATGGACAAAAGCTTTCTGTTGGAAACACAGCAGCAGGAGTATCCTACACTGTGTTCAAGGTTCTTTAAATTAATGATAGAAGTAAGATATATGTTCTCCCAAAATCCCAATTGCTGCACCATCTAGAGCAGCATAACCATGCTTTTAAAAAATCAAACAAAGCAGTTATAAAAACAGCCTAAACCCCAAAGCCAAAGAGTCAAATGAACAGTAAGGAAAAGAGTTTCTCTCACAGAGGAAAATGATGAAACCAGAAGAGAATTATTAAAACGTTCATTAAATAACTCTTTCCCAAAAAGTGGCCTTAGAGCACTTTAACCAAAAACTTCTCCTTCTGTGCTCCCCTGCTCCTGCCCAGGCTGTGAGGCTGCACAGGTGCCACTGCCACTGTGAAAGCTTTTGGGCACTCTCCAGTGCTGCCCTATGGGGCAGACCCCAGTCACCGGTGGGTTTGCTCAGCCAGTGCCATGTGCACACAGCAGTGTGTGTTTTGTCAGGGGATTTTTTTTTTCCCTTTTAACTGATCCTATTACTCTGATTCCAGTGGAGAAGACAAAGCTTAAGGAGCAGATCCAAGCCAGGATCAAAGCAAGAAGCAACAGGGCTTCCACAGCCCCTTTCTTCTGCAGGAGTGTGGGGCACAACTTCCGAGAAAGCTCCACCTCTGGCACAGATTATTCTTCTTTTACAGACAACTATTTTTCCAGAGGAATGTAACGAGGGCAAGGGTAGAGTCTTACCTCTAGGGAAGAACAACCCCAGGTGCCAGTATAGGTTGGGGACCAACTTGTTAGAGAGCAGTGTAGGAGAAAGGGACCTGGGGCTCCTGAGCAGGATGGCCAGGAGCCAGCAATATGTCCTTGTGGCCAAGAGGGCCAACAGCATCTTGGGGTAGATCAGGAGGAGACTGGTCAGTAGATTGAGACAGGTTCTCCTCCCCCTCTACTCTGCCCTGCTGACACCATATCTGGAATAGTGTGTCCAGTTCTGGGCCCCTCAGTTCCAGGACACAGAACTGCTGGAGCGAGTCCAGCATAGAACCACAAAGATGATGGAGTGGAACATCTCCCTTATGAGGAAAGGCTGAGGAAGCTGGGTGTAAAGAGAGTTGAATCTCTCAGTTGGGTCTAAGCTAAAGAGCTTAAAGAAAAGGAGACTGAGGGGTGACCTCATTAGTGGTTATAAATATGTGAAGGTTGGGTGTTAAGAGGATAGAGCCAGGCTCTGCTCAATATCATCTAGTGATAGGACAAGGGGCAATGGGTGTGAGCTGGAACAGAGGAGGTTCCACATCAATCTGAGAAGGAAATTCCTCCTGGTGAGGGTGACAGAGCCCTGGAAGGGGCTGCCCAGGGGCCTTGTGGAGTCCCTTTGTCTGGAGACATTTAAAACCCACCTGGCCATGTTCCTGTGTGACTTGATCTAGGTGAACCTGCTGCAGCAGAGGCACTGGACTGGATGATCTTTCGAGGTCCCTTCCAATCCCATTCATTCACATGATTCCAACTCTTCCATAAACACAAAGGAATTAATGGTGCAGTAATTTTTCTTTGTAAATCACGAGGACAATGCTTTTAGTAGGAAGTGTAATTAATCTGAAGCAGTATGTGTTTTTAGATCTCGATGTATCAGGTAACACACAAAGATGAACAACATAAGAATGTAATCAGAGAAATGTGAAGCAGGGGTGTTTTTTCTATTTCTCTTGTTAATCTCAAGCCTCCTATCATGTAATTCCATTGGGTGCCCTGTGCTTTTCAAACAATGAGGGACAAGGAGTACTCATTCCTTATCACAGAATCCTCCTGGCTGGAAAGGACCCGAGGATCATGAAATCCAGCCCTCATCCCAACAGCTCCATAAACCCTACACCGTGGCCTCAAGTGCTCTGGATACTCAGTTTTTAAATACCTCCAGGGATGGGGACTCCACCACTTCCCTGGGCAGCCTGGTCCAGTGCCCATTCACACAGAATCACAGACCATTAGGGACTGGAAGGGACCTCAAAAGATCATCCAGTCCAATCTCCCTGCCACAGCAGGACCACCTAGATCCAGTCGCACAGGAGCACGGCCAGGTGAGTTTGAAATGTCTCCATAGACGGACACTCCAAAATGCACCTGAGCAGCCCCTTCCAGTGCTCTGTCAGCCTCACTGGGAGTAAGTTCCTCCTCTGTTCCAGCTCACACCCACTGCCCTTTGTCCTATCATTGGGTGATTCTGGCTCCATCCTTCTGACACCCAATCTTCACATATTTATCAACATTAAAAGGGTCACCCTCGGTCTCCTTCTTTCCAAGCTCAAGAGACCCAGCTCCCTCAGCCTTTCCTCAGCAGGGAGATGCTCCATTGCCTCCATCATCTTTGTGACTCTGCGCTGGACTCAAGCATCTGTGTGTCCTTCTGCATCTGAGGGGCCCAGAACTGGACACAACATTCCAGATGTCATCTCACCAGGGCAGAGTAGAGGGGGAGGAGAACCTCTCTCGATCTGTTAACTACCCCCCTTCTAATCCACCCCAGGATGCCATTAGCCTTCTTGGCCACCAGGGCCCATTGCTAGCTCCTGGCCATCCTGCTGGCCACCAGGACCCAGAGGCCCCTTTCTCTCACGCTGCTCTCCAACAGGTCAGTCCCCACCCTATCCTGGTCCCTGGGGTTGTTCTTGCCCAGATGCCAGACTCTGCACTGCCCTTGTTACAGTCCATTCTGACCCATACGCATTGCAAATACCGCAAGAGGGAAAGTTCTTGTTCCCCCAGCACATCCACCGTACGAACTCATGACTATCCCAGCACAGCAAGAACAGCTCGCCCTTCCCAGTAACCTCTCTGTCATCAACCAGCGAGTAATGACAGCAAGAGAGAATCACTGCTGTGGTCCCACCCATGGAAGAAGGATCATTGTTCCTAGCTGCACGGCTTCCAAACGGACTAGGGATTGTTAGAGCGTAATTGAAGAAACTAGGAGAGAGGAAACAGATGTCTTCTTGCTGGATAATTACAGATAGCATTTTCCTAAGGCTCCAAATGTCACTCTCAAAAGTACCAAAAGCACTTTGATTTGAAAGCTTCACAGAAGTATTGAGGCTGGAAAAGCCCTCTGAGCTCAGCCAGCCCAGCCCAGGACCTGACACCACCACATTGGCCAGACCCAGGCACTAAGGGCCACAGCCAGGCTGTCCCTCAACACCTCCAGGGATGGCGACTACACCACTGCCCTGGGCTATCCATTCCAGCCTCCGATCGCCCTTTCCATGAGAAAGGCCTTCCCAACATCCAACCTGGCCCTCCCCTGGCAGCTACTGTCATCAGTATCATTTTCAGGACAGCAGAGCCATCTGCAACTTCTTCTCTCTCTTGCGAAAACTTCAGCGGCAATGGAATTATTGTCATTACTGACGCTGGAATAGACCTCTGAGATCATCAAGTCCAAGCTTGTGGTATTCAAAAAGCTTCAATTTGTGGAGAAAACGATCAAATTAGGGGCTGTAGACATGCAGTCAATGGATTATGTAATTTTTTAAATGCTTTAAGCATGTTTTAATGAAGTAAATTTATAGCCAGTTCTTCATGATTGCTGCGCTTTCTGCTATGAGTGTTTTTCACAGAGTCATAGAATCATTCAGGTTGGAAAAGACCCCTGGGATCATCAAGTCCAACC
>JAOXOE010023570.1:0-22631 GCA_028565055.1 Phoeniculus purpureus
CTGACACCCACCCTTCACATATTGATCAACATTCATGGGGTCACCCCTCAGGCTCCTGTTTTCCCAGCTCAAGAGCCTCAGCTCCCTCAAGCATTCCTCAGCAGGGAGATGGTCCCCTCCCTTTAGATTTGGCAAAGATGAGGCAAGGTCTCTCCTCACTTCCCCTTCATCTGTACATTTCTAACCATCTGTCCTGGTTTCAAATCACTTGATGGGTCTTTACCAGCTCTCGTAGAATTTATCAGGCTAAGAAGCAGCCATTCAAGAACCAGAGAGGTTTGAAACCATCCGACCCTGCTGACTGATGGCTGATGTGCACAGGCTGACCTGCTTTGCTTGTGACTCAGCATGATCTCCTCTGCTTTTCAACAAATACCACTAATAATTGTCAGGTTTCATGAGACCTGACTTTTTGTTTCCTGCTTCGTGCTGTGTATTGTGCTCGGTGGGAAAAGGGAGAGAGAGAAAACGTGAGTCTGTTGCCTTTATGTACTAGTGACCGTTGAAAACCCGCCTGGCCATGTCCCTGTGTGACTGGATCTGGGGGATCCTGCTGTGGCAGGGGATTGGACTGGATGATCTCTTGAGATCCCTTCCAATCCCTAATGACTGGATCTAGGGGATCCTGCTGTGGTGGAGGGTTGGACTGGACGATCTTTTGAGGTCCCTTCCAACCCCTCATGTTCTGTGACTCTGACAATAGTCTCATTTACTTCAGGGCTACAAAAGTCCTGTCCCTGATGAGAATGCCGACACCTGCAGCTAGTTCTCCGCAGTTTGTGCCCAAAGAAATGAAAGGTTAATATTTTTATAGGCTTCACAATTCGTTGCTATGAGTCACTCCAGAACCTTTCCAGTTTCTTTGCTGTTCAGATTTGACAATGGACCTTGGGAAGCTGTTGGCAAATGTGCCACTTAGCAAGGCTTAGTGGAAGCAGAAGTCTAATGACACGGCTCGATGCTCTCATTCTTCTGGCTGACCCAGTCTGTGTTGGGATTGAGCAGAAAATAGCCAGTCTAGTCCAGGCTCTGATCACCCTTTCCACGAGGAAGGGCTTCTTAACATCCAGCCTAACCCTCCCCTGGTGCAGCTTCAGGCCCTGCCCTGTCGTCCTGGCGCTGGCTGCCTGGGAGCAGAGACCGACCCCCACCTGACTGCAAAGTTCTGTGATACTGATCATCATGTACTGCCTGGGAAAATCAACCTGTGAAGTGCATCAAGTCAGCCTGCACTTTAGGTGATGGATTTAGTGGCTGGGCTGTGTGTATTCTTCTTTCTAAAGCTTCTGAAACATTTGCTTGACAGAACCAGCCCGGATTCTAAATAATTAGAGCCCCCTGACTCCAGAGTGTTGACTTAGGTTCCCATGATTGTGGAGAGTTACTTCAGTTAAACAAGAAGAACCCTCAATGTTCTGATGTTAATTGAAGTGAAACTAAAATCACTTCAGAAAGTCCTTTTTAGCAGATGGATCTTTAATATTGATTTATTTGCTCTTTTCAGTGAGAGACGAGAAAATGAAGCTGTAAGAAGGTAAGACTGGTTTTATTCCACTCTAGTGAGACGTTCAGGTTAACTGGAGACCATTTTTTTAGTGAGTGAACTCAGCTTTCCAGAGTAAATCCTAGATGCAGTGTGGGCCAGCATGTCAAACCACACAAAGGAAAGACAGGCTCACAGAATCCCAGAACATCAGGGATTGGAAGGGACCTTGAAAGATCACCCAGTCCAATCCCCCTGCGACAGCAGGATCCTCTAGATCCAGTCACACAGGAACATGTATGGGAGGGTTTGAAATGTCTCCAGAGAAGGAGACTCCACAACCCCCCTGGGCAGCCTGTTCCAATGTTATTCCTGATTTTATTCCTTTTATTTTCCCCTAGTGAAGAGGCTGACTGGATGATTTTTGAGGTCCCTTCCAATCCATAATGTTCTATGATCCTATGATGCTCATGGACAGTGTTACCTAGAAAACAAAGCAGCCAGTTGTGGACCCCTCAGTTCCAGGACACAGAGCTGTTGGAGAGAGTCCAGCACAGAGCCACAGAGGTGATGAAGAGGGGGGAGCATCTCCCTGCTGAGGAAAGGCTGAGGGAGCTGCGTGTCTTGAGCTTGGAAAGGAGGAGCCTGAGTGGTGACCCCATGAATGTTGATCCTTATGGAAAGGGTGAGTGTCAGGAGGATGCAGCCAGGCTCTCCTCAGGGGCACCCAAGGATAGGACAAGGGGCAATGGGTGTGAGCTGGAACAGAGGAGGTTCCACATCAATCTGGGAAGGACCTTCTTCCCAGTGAGGTTGACAGAACACTGGCAGGGGCTGCCCAGGGGGGTTGTGGAGTCTCCTTTTCTGGAGATATTTAAAACCCACCTGGCCATGTTCCTGTGTGACTGCATCTAGGGGATCCTGCCTTGGCAGGGGGATTGGACTGGATGATCTTTCAAGGTCCCTTCCAACCCTTCATCTTCTGTGATTCTGTGAAAACCACGTGCTATCGGCCTTTCATTTCTTTGGAGTATCTGTGTGCTACCAAGTCACCCGGAGCTGGATGTAGCAGTGCAGTTAAAAGCTGAAGCTGCAGACCACGGAGCTATTTATCCCAAATTTCCAGATTGTACAAGTGGGGGACTGCTGTGAAATGTGGAAAAGCCTGCTAATGGAAATGCTGGATGCCTTCCCCTCACCCTTGGACTGGCCTTTTTCTTCAGTACATAGACTTCTTTCTGTAGTCAAAAGCCTTCTGTGGTGCCACCGCAGCTGCCGTGCATTGGACTCAGGAATCCCTGCTTTGAGTTGCCAAGCGGGCAAACTGTTTATCTCCGAGAAGAGAGTTTGAAGATGTGATGTGGTTGGTATCTAAAAATATCTGTGTAGGGAGCTAAGATGGGGCTCCAACAGACAAAAAACCACCGTGAGATAAGGGAGAGGAGTTGACATTGGGAACAGGATGCCGTAGGTGTAATTAACCATTGGAAACTCTTAGAAAGGAATGTGGTAGATCGCTTGGAGTAATTAAATCGAGATTAGATCTCCTCCTGAAGTATCTTTTAGTAGAGTTATAGGTTTCTTGCAGAGAAATTGCTGTGTGAGGTATTGCAGCCTGTGCCAGGCAGGAAGTCAGCCCAGATTACCATAAGAGTTCCTCCAGGCCTTTCAAATCCACATCTCCACCAACAAAGGCTCTTATGTGCTGCAGGCAGCCACAGGATTTCCAGAATCAGAGCTGGAGCAGGTCGTTCTTGTTGCACTGGTGAAAGGTTGAAAAGTCTTTTGAGCAGATCCTTGAAGAGACCTGGTAGTGGGTGCAGCGCCTCTGAGTCTGCAGGAGTCACAGAATCACAGAGCATGAGCAGCTGGATCCAGGGGACCCTGCCGTGGGGGAGTGGATTGGGCTAGATGATCTTTCAAGGTCCCTTCCAATCCCTAATGCTCTGTGATTCTGTGGATCTAGGGGATGCTGCTCTGGCAGGGGGATTAGATTCAATGATCTTTCGAGGTGCCTTCCAATCCCTAATGACTGGATCGAGGGGATCCTGCTGTGGCAGGGGGATTGGGCTGGATGGTCTTTCGAGGTCCCTTCCAATCACAAATCATAGAATCGTTATGGACTGGAAAGGACCTCAAAAGATCATCTAGTCCAATCCCTCTGCAACAGCAGGATCACCTAGACCAAGTCGCACAGGAACATATCCAAGTGGGTTTTAAATATCTCCAGTGAAGGATGCTCTGTGATTGGTCTGGATGACCTTTCAAGGTCCCTTCCCATCCCTAATGCTCTGTGATTCCGTGATAGTCCTGACCCCTTTCTGTTACTTGAATAATCTCCATAATTTCAAGGTCTAAAATTAACCAGGAGTTACTGTGCAAATGGAAAAATCCATCAATGAGCTCAGAATTGTGTCATCCTAAAAATAATACCCCTTTCAAAACCTGTCTGTGTCCGCAGGCTGGGTTGGATGGAGCACGGTTTGGTGCAGAGAGGTTCCCTTGCTGTGCTCAGGATGTCTGCTGTGATGAGGGTGCAGCCTGCTGTGCTCACCGTTACGTAACATCAGGACAAGTGTTGACTCAGGGAAATTCTCTCCCGGTGTCGGGAATGTTCTCTCCTGCCTAACGGCAACGAGGGGTTTGCTGAGCAGAAAATACATTTTTAAAGGAGCAGACTTTGTGTGTAGGACTGATAGGAGCCCAACTGAGATGTCCCGACAGCTTTCTCCTCTGCGGCTTTAATCCAGCGCTCTTTCTTTGCTGACATCCCCTGCACACTTGTCCTTTGCGTGCCAGAGCTCTGCCCTACCCTGCAGGTCACAGAATCACACAACATTAGGGATTGGAAGGGACCTTGAAACATTGTCCAGTTCAACCCCCCTGCCACAGCAGGATACCCTAGATCCAGTCACACAGGAACACGTCCAGGTGGGTTTGAAATGTCTCCAGAGAAGGAGACTCCACAGCCCCCCTGGGCAGCCCCTGCCAGGGCTCCATCACCCTCACTGGGAAGAAGTTCCTTCTCACATGGATGTGGAACCTCCTCTGTTCCAGCTCACACACTCTGCCCCTTATCCTATCATTGGATGACACCGAGAAGAGCCTGGTTCCATCCTCCTGATACCCACCCTTCACATATTGATCAACATTCATGGGGTCACCCCTCAGTCTCCTTTTCTCCAAGCTCAAGAGCCCCAGCTCCCTCAGCCTTTCCTCATCAGGGAGATGCTCCCCTCCCTCCATCATCTCTGTGGCTCTGTGCCAGACTCTCTCCAGTAGCTCCGTGTCCTTCTAGAACCTTCCCCAAACCATACACAAGATTCCAGCTGTGGTCTCACCAGGGCAGAGTAGAGGGGGAGGACAACCTCTCTGTTTTTCAAGCTAAAGGTGTAGGGTCTCCGCTGTTTGCACTGTCGTGCAGGAGAGTCTGTGACTGATTTGATCCTGTGAGCTGAGGTGAGTATGCAGCACCGACACGCACTGCACTGCCAGCTGCTCCCTAATCACTTGTTTGACAAGTGCTGCTTAATTACTGCCCTTAGCTTGTAAAACTACTGGAGTCCCAGTAACGTCAGGCTTCACACTCTCCTGTTAATTTTTCCCTGTGAGGTGGAAAATGGCTGCTGGAGTCCTGAGCGCGAAGCGAGAGCGGGGAGACAAATGAGGTTTGATTGAGAAGACGTGAAAAGGGCTGGAACCTTTCAGTGCTTCTTAATAGTTGTGCTAACAGGTAGTAAATCCAAGAGCATCCCTCAGTCAGACAAGATCCTGCCTGTGTTGGCAGAGCAGAAGGTGCCGTGTGATGCTTTGCCAAGACAAAGCAGAGTTTTCTTGGCTCAGCTGTATTTTTATCAAGTGTGTAACTTCGGAAGAGGAGAAGCTGGAAGTCACAGCCCTGCTGACGAGATATCAGTCAAATCATTCTCTGTGGGGTGATGGATTTTGTACTGCTGCGGAATAAATATCGAGGCAAAGCTAATAGTCTTGGTTCGCTCAAGCCGTGAGGGAGGTTGACCTTCTTACTGAAGTCGGTGCAGATGCAGTCTAGTAGGAAGTTCAAAGCGAAAAGCACCCTTATCCTAGAGGTTCTTTTACATTGGATTGGATTGTGGCCAAGAAGGCCAACGGCATCCTGGGGTGGATCAGAAGGGGTGTAGATCAAGAGAGGTTCTCCTCCGACTCTACTGTGCCCTGGTGAGATCACATCTGGAATCTTGTGCCCAGTTCTGGGCCCCTCAGTTCCAGAAGGACACTGAGCTGCTGGAGAGAGTCCAGTGCAGAGCCACAGAGGTGAGGGAGGGAGGGGAGCATCTCCCTGATGAGGAAAGGCTGAGGGAGCTGGGGCTCTTTAGCTGGGAAAAAAGGAGCCTGAGGGGTGACCCCATGAATGTTGATCAATATGGAAAGGGTGGGTGTCAGGGGGATGGAGCCAGGCTCTGCTTAGGGGCACCCAAGGATAGGACAAGGGGCAACAGGTATCAGCTGGAACAGAGGAGGTTCCACATCAATGTGAGAAGGAACTTTTTCCCAGTGAGGGTGACAGAGCCCTGACAGGGGTTGCCCAGGGGGATTGTGGAGTCTCCTTCTCTGGAGAAGTTTCAGACCCTCGTGGTCATGTTCCTGTGCTACTGGGTCTAGGGGATTCTGCTGTGGCAGAGGGATTGGGCTGGATGATCTTTCAAGGTCCCTTCCAACCCCTAATGTTGTGTGATTGTGTGAAATAAGATTCAAGGAACCTGCAGCGATTTCTTGCTCTTCTGGGATCCCAAGAACTGGCTGATTGATGCAGCGTCACGCTCATTGCATCAAATCTTTTAGATCCCCTTAAATTTTTCTGCCCCCAAATTTCACCCCAGCTAGTTCTTAAATGAAGTGGAACCTACCCAAAGAGGAGCAGTTTGAATCTGCAGACTGATTTTATGCTCATGCTTAGCCAGTGAGCTGGAGCGGCACAGCTGACCAGAAAACAGTCCCCAATTCACAGTTCCAGCCTGTTTTTCACGTCAGTGGCTTTTTAAAACTTCCCTCTAGTCTTTTTGCGTCGTTTTATGTGGTTTCACTGAAATTCTGAGAAGAGAAGGGAAAATGAACCGTGGGCACGAAGAAAATGTGCAAGGACAGATGAAGAGGGACATTTGTGTAGGAGAGCGGCATGGGGGAAGCAGTGCAGTGGGATGCTCGAGGTAGGAGAGTGATGTGTAAGGGAAATCAGATTAACTGGAAAAGAACACGTGTCGGGAGAGATGTGATTCGCTGGGCTGGAAAAGGCTTCCTCAAGGGCAGCAGCGAGTGACAGAATTTCCCAAAAAGGGTCACGCAATCCCAGAACATTACGGATTGGAAGGGACCTCGAAAGACCATCCAGCCCAATCCCTCTGCCACAGCAGGACCCCCTAGATCCAGTCATTAGGGATTGGAAGGGACCTCGAAAGATCATCCAGCCCAATCCCTCTGCCACAGCAGGATCCCCTAGATCCAGTCATTGGGGATTGGAAGGGACCTCGAAAGGTCATCCACTCCAATCCCTCTGCCACAGCAGGACCCCCTAGATCCAGTCATTAGGGACTGGAAGGGACCTCGAAAGGTCATCCACTCCAATCCCTCTGCCACAGCAGGATCCCCTAGATCCAGTCATTGGGGATTGGAAGGGACCTCAAAAGGTCATCCACTCCAGTCCCCCTGCCACGGCAGAATCCCCTAGATCAGTCGCACAGTCGGACATGGCCAGGTGGGTTTGAAACATCTCCAGAGAAGGAGACTCCACAACCCCCTGGGCAGCCCCTTCCAGGGCTCTGGCACCCTCAGCATGAAGTAGCTCCTTTTCATGTTGATGTGGAACCTTCTATGTTCCAGCTCACACCTGCTGCCCCTTGTCCTATCACTGGGTATCCCTGAGCAGAGCCTGGCTCCATCCTCCTGACGCCCCTATTCCTCAGGAATTGAAAACTTGATGCCATAAGCAGTAGGAAATACCCACTGTGAAACATGTTCTGCTAGAGGTGGACGTTCTTGGACCAGAAAGCCTTTGCTGCCTCTCTATTCCGAGTTGCTTGAGCAGCTCCATGGGTCTGATTCAGGCTTGGGATAGCTCCAGAAGGTATGTTTTCTCTTCTCTCTCCCTTTTTCCCCCTAAATGTTGTTGTACTGCAGCTTGGCTCTGTCCACATAGGCTGGAGCAGTCTGCGTCGTAACTTGCTGTAGCCGCTGATGAATTTAACAACTTTTGGCTTTGGAAGCAGCGCCTGAGGAGAACTTTTGCTCATCTGTTCCCTGAGCCAAAGGAAAACTCCTCCAGTAGCTTTCCCACTGTTTGCTCTGGCTGGAGCACACGGTTACCAGTTGCTAGATGAAGATGCAGTACCTTTAATCAGCTTTTGTTTCTGGCTTTTCAGTTTGTCCAGCTGATGCGGTCAGAGATACCAGCTGGGATTGAAGTGGTGAAAGAGCCCCTTCATGGTGGGGTTCATGAAATACCTTCTCACTGTGCCCCATGGACAGAGGGGAACACAACTACCAGTAGTGTTGATGACGGGGCTGAGGGCGCACTCCGTTAGTTTTCGAACGACACCAAATTGGGAGGGAGTGTCGATCTGCTGGAGGGTAGCGAGTACCTACAGAGGGACCTGGACGGTAGGGTTGATGGTTGGACTCGCTGATCCCAGGGGTCTTTTCCAACCTGAATGATCCTGTGATTCTAATTAGGTTCTCCCACTGGTGGGAAAAGTGCTTTGCCTTGATGTAGATGGGTAGCAAGCAGCTGAATACCGAACCGCTCAGTCTCATTCCCCTGTTGAGTGTATTTCTTCGAGTACTTTTCATAGCGAAGGTTTTGTCTTTGGCATCTTGTCAGAGACTCCTTTACGTGGGTTTTCCTAGCCCTTCACCCTTGGCTGTCAGCAAATCTAAGGCTGGTGTTGCCTGTCCTATTGGCATTTAACCCTTGCTAGAAATAGATCTACAGCTGCCTGCTCTCTCCATCTGCATCCAGGGAGCCTTATTTACCCAGCAGCGTTGCTGGGTTTGAAGTTCTGCAGATACAGCAATGCTTTAAGGACACAAGGCTTTCCCACAGCTCATTGCTTGTCCCTTGGCCATGTGGATGTGCAGGGAAGCCTCGTGCTGGAAGTGAAACTGAGAAACTAGATGATCTTTTGAGGTCCCTTCCAATCCTTCATGTTCCGTGAAACTCTGGATTCACAAAACAAAGGGCTATTTTTATTATCTGACACAAAAGTTCTGATGATGTTCTGCTTCGTACTCTGCTCATGCATGTCCACGTGTCTCTTGAAGGACTGTCCTGAGTACTTCTCCTGTAAAGTCTGTCAGTTCAGGAGAAAAGGGCAATAAAGTGCTGCTTCAGAACGACAGAACATTAGGGATTGAAAAGGACCTCAAAAGATCACCCAGTTCAATCCCCCCTGCCACAGCAGGATCCCCTAGGTCCAGTCATTAGGGATTGGAAGGGACCTCGGAAGGTCATCCATTCCCATCCCCCTGCCACAGCAGGATCCCCTAGATCCAGTCATTAGGGATTGGAAGGGACCTCAAAACGTCATTGAATCCAGTCCCCCTGCCACAGCAGGATCCCCTAGATCCAGTCACACAGGAACATGGCCAGGAGGGTTTTAAATGTCTCAACAGAAAGAGACTCCACAACCCCCAGGGCAGCCTTTTCCAAGGCTCTGTCACCTTCACTGGGAAGAAGTTCCTTCTCACATTGATGTGGAACCTCCTCTGTTCCAGCTCACATCCTCTGCCCCTTATACTGTCATTAGATGCCCCTGAGCAGAGCCTGGCTCCATCCTCCTGACACCTGCCCTTCCATATTGATTAACATTACTCTGTAACATGAAGCTGATGGAGAGCAGGTACAGAAACCAAAGTGCTTCACGAGCCTGTGTGTTAGCAGAATACACTAGCAAAGTAAAACCTGAGGTGTGAAGAGGCAGCTCTTCATAAACACATCAGGGAAAGGACTGCTAGGGAGGAAGGTGAGCTAATCAAGCTAAGTGCTGTTGACGCTTGAGCAAAGCTGATCATAGATTTCAGTTCTAGCAGAGAGCAGACAATTGACTCTGAAGCTAAGTCGCATCATCCAGGTTACTAGGGAAGCAGTGTGCATCTTAGCTCCCAGTTTGTAAATGGGTGAGTGTCGTCTCTTCTGAGCCAGATGCACGGCTGATGGTTCTGAGAGCCTTCAGAGACATGCAGGAGGAGTTGCACTTTGCTTTCAAATGCCTTAATAGACATGCAGATCACTAGGGGTTGGAAGGGACCTCCAGAGGCCAGAGAGTCCAACAGCCCTGCTCAAGCAGGATCATAGAACCTAAGACAGGTCACACAGAAACACATCCAGATGGCTCCACAACCTCCCTGGGCAGCCCCTTCTAGGCTCTGTCACCCTCACAGTAAAGAAGTTCTTTCTCATATTGAGCTGGAACTTCCTGTGCTCCAACTGACACCCACTGCCCCTTGTCCTATCACAGGGTGCAAGTGAAAGGAGATTGTCTCTTTCTTCTTGACACCCAGCCCTCATGGGTTTACAGACAGTGATGAAGTCCCCTTGTAACCTTCTCCTCTCCAAGCTGAAAAGCCCCAGATCTTTCAAGCCTAGATCCTGAAGAGCCAAATGCAATGGTTTTGGAAAACAATCTGCAGAGTATTTCAGATGTTCTCCTCCAGCATGCTGGGAGTCTTTCACTAGTCATACCACCCCCACAGATCTGTTCCTCTTCAGTTCTACCCTTTAGACGTGCTCTGTGGTGGGCTGATGCTGTTAGAGGCTCTTGATGGCACTACCGTGACAGGTGCCTGTGCTGGTGTCCTGAACCACTGAATCCTAGAAGAGACAGGATTGGAAGGGACCCTAAAGATCAGGGTTGGAAGACCCCACAGGAATGCCTTCACTAGAGCAGGTTGCCCAGGGCCCCAGACAAGCTGCCCTTTCAACACTGCCAGCGATGAATGGGGCAGCCACAGCTCCCTTGGGCAACCTGTTCCAGCATCTCAGCACCCTCACAGCAAATGATTGGTTCTTCATGGCCAACCTCAATCTCCCCTTTTCAAGGCTGGAGCCCTTTCCCCTTGTTCTCTTGCTACTACCCCTGTCAAAAGCCCTCCCCCAGCTTTCTTGTAGCCCTCTTCCTTCAGAGATTGGAAAGCTGCTAGGAGGTCACCTGGCAGCCTCCTCTACTCCAGGCTGAACAACCCCACCTTGCTCAGCCTGTCCTGAAGGAGATCAAGTGTTCAGCTCTTTGGGAACTGAAGTCCCTAATCTGAAAGAGCACAGCAGGGGGACTGGAGTAGACAATCTTTCAAGGTCCCTTCCAAGCCCTAACGTCCTGTGATTCAGTGAAGCCGTGTCAGGCTGTCAAACTTCACAGTCTGCTGGGGCAGGATTTCATGGACAGTGATCCAAACACGGAGCACTGTTGTGTTGGGAAATGTTTTCTTTCTGCGTGGCTGAGCCTGAACGTGAGGTGATAATAATAACCCCAAATCATTGCAGAAGTTAATTGCAGTGACTTTTTTATTTCTCTTGGCCTTTACGTGTTTCTATAAATACTGTGTAGTTGAATGAAGACCAGACTGATGCATGTGGAATCCCGCCTGTCGGAGTCTCAGAGGGGAACCTGTCAGACATAAATAGCCCTGAAAATACAAATAGTGAAATGTCTACGCTGTATTTATCACTGACCACTTTCTCTTTCCTTTCATTTCATCTCCCATTTTATTTTTAGTGGTGCTTGCTTAAAATAGTGTCCCTGCTTTTCCTGCTGGCAATCGGAAGGCCACTCTGGAATCCAAGTGGTCTGTGAGCCAGATGGTTTGTAAGCTGTGTGCTCCTTACTCACACACACAGCATTGCACAGAACCATTGAGGCTGGAAAAGACCTCTATGATCATCCAGCCCAGCACCTAGCATCACCCCGGAGGCCACACCAGGGCACTAAGGGCCACAGCCAGGCTGGCCTTCAACACCTCCAGGGATGGGGAATCCCCCCCACTGCCCTGGGCAGTCCAGTCCAGGCTCTGAGCACCCTTTCCCTAATGAAGGGCTTCCTGACATCCAGCCTAACCCTCCCCTGGCAGCTTCAGGCTCTGCCCTCTTGTCCTGGTGCTGGATGCCTGGGAGAACAGCCCAACCTCCACCTGACTACAACCTCCCTTCAGGGAGATGGAGAGAGGGAGAAAGTGCCCCCTGTGTCTCCTCTTTTCCAGGCTAAACACCCCCAGCTCCCTCAGCCTCTCCCCATCAGCCTTTCCCTCCAGCCCCTTCCCCAGCCCCGTTGCTCCTCTGGACCTGCTGCAGCCCTTCAATCTACTTGGGGACCTAGGGGACTGTGTTTGCTTCTTGTAGTTCTGCTACAGTCTCATGGGATGAGCACTGACAATTAGCAGCAGCTCTTGATGAGCCTCAGACCAAGTGCCAGGCCTCCTAGATTCTTGACTGGGGTGCTCTGAAGGTGTCTCCTGGCATTATTGGTGTCTAAGATTCCAACAGCATCAGCTGCTGACCTGCTGTGCCCCACGGCTGTGAGAGCACTGTGACTGGACAGAAATGCAGTTAGTGAAGACAAACAAGATGACACTTGGTGTCTTGTGTCTCTGGCTGCATGCTTTGGTCTTAGCATGGAAAGAAACATGAAGCAGCACTGGAATGGGCTGCCCAGGGGGCTTGTGGAGTCTCCTTCTCTGGAGATACTTAAAGCCTGCCTGGCCATGTTCCTGTGCAACTGGATCCAGGGGATCCTTCTGTGGCAGGGGGATTGGACTGGGTGATCTTTCGAGGTCCCTTCCAATCCCTTATGTTCTGTGATTCTGTGGAACCACTCGTATTTTGAAGCCTTTGCAGCTGTGGAGAGGCAGAGAAAGGAGAACAAATGTGTTCTGCAGCTGACTTTGAGAGGTGTGGGAAGCGTTGCCTTCAGTCAGCTAGGACTAACCAGTATAGCTTTTCTCCACCTGACACAGTACTGTGGGAACTGGAAACTGAGCAACAAGGGTTTAGTTGTGTCAGTGCTAAGTGAAGTTATGTGTTTGCAGGCTGATTTGGTGGGCAGTTTTATGCTGGGGCCAGTGAGGACCACGATGCTAGCAGCCACGCTGAAACTGAGGGGAAGAAAAAGTTTAGGGAGGTGCAGAGCCTCAGATAGACTGTGTTTACAGCCACTCTCAGTCTGCAGTTGATCTCTGTATTTATTAGCCAAAGAGACCCAGGAGTCAGCCTGGAAGAGTCAATCTGGAAGGGATTGTGCTGACTACAAGCGCAATTTGTAGCCTTTGGTGGTGCCGGCTGCACAGAGAGGCAAATCTGGCTGCAGTGGGAGGGTGTGACGGGGCAGCTCCAGCCCAACTGCTGCCCCGGGGCTGCTTTGGAGGCTCTGGCTGGGAGCCATGAAATGCATCTCCCTGGGGAGGAATGCAACGCAAACAGACCTTGCCCTTCCCTGTCGCTGAATTCCTTTGGCTGTAGGCTGGCACCAGAACACCTACAAGTAGTTAGGGTGATGTTTTTCCACTCTTTGAGATGGGGATGGGGTTTGTGTCGTTTGCACTGATTCCTGTCTCCCATCTGAGCCTTTGGAAAGGTCTCGTTGAAGCAGCCACTCGTTAGTAGCGGCACTGTGCCTGGCTGAGGGTCAGGTGAAAATGTACTTCTCCATTTCTCATTCTTACATAGAACCATTCAGGTTGGAAAAGACCCTCAGGATCATCAACCCCACTCTACAAGGTCACCCCTAAACCAGATCCCCCAACACCACATCTAAGCGACTTTTCAGGGATGGGGACTCAACCACCACCCTGGGCAGCCCAGTCCAGTGCCTGACTTCTCTCCGAGAAGAATTTCTTCCTGATGTCCAATCTAAGCCTCCTCTGTTGAAGGTTGAAGCCCTTCCTTCTGGTTCTGTCGCTAATGCCCAGCACTAACATCTCTGAAGTGTCCTTTTAGATGGTTGCAGAGAGCGATGAGGTCTCCCCTCAGCCTCCTCTTCCTCACACTCAACAGCCCCTACTGTCTCCATCTCTCCTCATCGGATGGATTCTCCTAGTCCTTCTGCAGCTTCTTTGCCCTCCTCTGCCCTCGCTCCAGCCCCTCGATTCATTCTGCAGACCCCGTTGTCAGGTGAAATAGCAGGTCATGCATTTTCATTTTTAGCTACTATTTTCAACAACAGCTGTATGATTTTATTTCAAACTAACAATCTGCAGCAGGTTGAAAGGAAGGGGAAACAGCCCCGAGCTGCAAGTAAAACCTACAGCAGCAGAGCTCCGTGTGGGTTGTCAGGGCATCGTTCCCATGCAGCCCAGCAATGGCACAGAGATTTCAGGGATTATGTCCAGATTAAATGTCACCACAGGCTGAGCCTTGGTGCGACGCCAGGAAGGGCACTGCTGAACACCCGTAATATGCTGCAAACGTTAGCACATGACTGGGGTTAAGAAAGCTCGTAATTAAAAGAAAAATAAATGTTTAGGATTCAGGATCAGGAGGGATTTGCTGCTTCTTGGTCATTATTTGCCAGAAATTTTGTCTTGGGGTTGTGCCCCCCTACTGTCAACAGGGAGGTGGTGGAGTCTCCTTCACGCATCAGCCTGAGATGGACCTTCTTCCCCGTGTCAGGAAGATGGAGCCAGGCTCTGCTCAGGGGCACCCAATGGTAGGGCAAGGGGGGGCAGTGGGTGTGAGCTGGAACAGAGGAGGTTCCACATCAATGTGAAAAGGACCTTCTGCCCAGTGAGGGTGCCAGAGCCCTGGAAGGGGCTGCCCAGGGGGATTGTGGAGTCTCCTTCTCTGGAGACATTTCAAACCCGCCTGGGCATGTTCCTGTGCAACTGGATCTAGAGGATCCTGCTGTGTCGGGGGGATTGGATCGGATGATCTTTCAAGGTCCCTTCCAATCCCTAATGTTCTGTCATTCCATAATCTGCACCTCATTAAACAAGTTGGGAGATCACAATTAGACCTGTCAGATTCTGGAAAGGCTCCTAATGACTATGGTTGGGTCGAAAACTGAACTGAAAGGTACTGGGAGACCTGGGTGACCGTAGGTGTCAGGCAAGAGGCTGGATGAGCAGGGTCCTGAGGTGAAAGTGCTGCTGAGCAGTGCAGTGCAGCAGATTGAATCAGGTTGTGAGCTCTGAAGGGGATGGTGAGCAACCCCCAACATGTCAACGCTTCTTCAAAGCACAGGTTTAGAAGGAAGTCTCTTAAACACTGGGGATGGTGGAGTCTCATTTTCTGCAGCTGTTTAAAACCCACCTGGATGTGTTCCTGTGTGACTGGATCTAGGGGATCCTGCTGTGGCAGGGGAATTGGACTGGGTGATCTTTCGAGGTCCCTTCCAACTCCTAATGACTGGATCTAGGGGATCCTGCTGTGGCAGGGGGATTGGACTGGGTGATCTTTTGAGGTCCCTTCCAGCTCCTAATGACTGGATCTAGGGGATCCTGCTCTGGCAGGGGGATTGGACTGGATGATCTTTCAAGGTCCCTTCCAATCCCTAATGTTCTATGATTCTATGATCTTTCAAGGTGCCTTCTAGTCCCTAAGGATCGGTGATTCTGCTGTGATGGAGGGATTGGACTGGATGATCTTTCAAGGTCCCTTCCAATGCCTGCTGCTCTGTGAGTCTGTGAATAAATAAGGTCCATTCATCAATCACTTTAATAAACACCTTGTGTCCCAGCACTCACTCATCCTAAACGATGAAATTGATAGAACTTTAGCCACTACTTCCACTACACCTTTGTTTAAACTGCCCTCAGTGGAACTTTGCCTTCCTGCAGCCCCAGACGCACAGTAATAAATCAACTCTGATTTCCTTGTTTGTTTGAACCTGGTGTGGCAACAAACAGTCTGCTCCATGCGTTGATGCTTTGTACTCCAGCACATGCAGATGTGTCCGTGATTATACTTTTATCTCTCTAGCTCTTTAAAAACAAGACACGACACGTTGCTCCGATAAAAGCAGCCTCACATCTCCATAATGCTTGTAGAAAACCCTCCCTGTGTTTCAAGCTGATGTGGAGCTCACCTCGGGAATGCGCTCGGGAGGAAACGGCACGTAGCTTGTTCAGAAAGACCGGTGCGTTCGCTCTGGTTTCATGTTATTAGTGTTTTGAATAATCATTTGATCGCTTTCTGGACTTCTGCCTGCCCAGGCTGCCGGGGGGCTGGCAAAGGTGGTTGTGCTGCTGAGGTCTGCAGTTTAATTCTGTTGCCTTCTTGTTGCTGAACAGCTGCCTCAAAGGAGGTTGTAGCGAAGCTGCTGCTGCTGCAGTGACTTTTGCAACGAGGCTGGGAGAGGGCTGAAGAGCAGAGCCTGTGGACAGCGGCTGAGGGAACTGGGGTGATTTGAGTCTAGAGAGGAGGAGGCTGAGAGAAGACCTCACTGCTCTCTACAGCTCCCTCAAAGGAGGTTGTAGCCAGGCTGCTGCTGGTCTCCCAAATTCCTAGTTGTAGGACAAGGGGAACTGGCCTCCAGTTGCATCAGGAGAGGTTTAGATTGGATCTTAGGAAGAAGTTCTTTGCTGAGAGAGCAACTGAGCACTGGAACAGGCTGCCCAGGGAGGTGGTGGAGTCCCCACCCCTGGAGGTGTTTAAAAACTGAGTAGCTGGGGCATTGAGGCCACGGTGTTTAAAAGTCGCTTAAAAGTAGTTTAGGAGTGACGTTACAGAGTAGGGTTGATGGTTGGACTCGATGATCCCAAGGGTCTTTTCCAACCTGAATGATTCTGTGATTCTATGTTGTGATTCTATACTGTGCAGCTGGATCTAGGGGATCCTGCTGTGGCAGAGGCATTGGACTGGATGATCTTTCAAGGTCCCTTCCAATCCCTAATGTTCTCTGTGTGACCTTCCTACAACTGCTTGAACTTTCTTAGACGTTGATGAAGTTTTCCCGGTGGCTTGGAGAGTGGTTTCACCATTGCTGGTTGTGTAGATTGTGGATGGCCAAGAAGGTGCAGATCAACTGTGCTACAAATAGATGAACAGACCTAAGTAAATTAGCAGAGTAATTAACAGCTTAAATACATTAACAGATTACTATGATGTTATCTTGTTACTTAGCACAAAAGATTAGTTTTTCAATGGAAATTTGAACTGTAAGATCAGCTGGGAGGGGTGGCCAACACCCCAGCAGGCTGCGCTGCTATCCAGTAGGACCTGGACAGGCTGGAGAGCTGAGCAGGGAGACATTGAATGAGCTAGAACAAGGGCAGAGTAGAGTCTGGCATCTGGGCAAGAACAACCCCAGGGACCAGCATAGGGTGGAGACTGACCTGTTGGAGAGCAGCGGAGGAGAAAGGCATCTGGAGGTCCTGGTGGCCAGCAGGATGGCCATGAGCCAGCAATGGGCCCCGGTGCCCAAGAAGGTCCACAGCATCCTGGGGTGGATCAGAAAGGAGGTGGTTAGTAGATGGAGAGAGGTTCTCCTCCCCTTCTACTCTGCCCTGGTGAGACCACAGCTGGAATCTTGTGTCTAGTTGTGGGCCCCTCAGTTCCAGAAGGACACAGAGCTGCTGTAGAGAGTCCAGTGCAGAGCCACAGAGATGATGAAGGAAGGGGAGCATCTCCCTGCTGAGGAAAGTCTGAGGGAGCTCATATAAGACCACACTTCCCATGCTGTAGACTCTTAGGTTAAAAATACGTGTAAATCAAGTCATAGAGAGGGTTATGTGTCTGCTCTTGCATTTTTTGAGAAATCTAGAGCACCAAGGTATAAAACTGTTGAAATATGTTCTTCTGGCAGGTTTGCCATTGAACTCCCTACTTACAACCAAATCACATCACATAAATTAGACGCTCACGCAAACATTCCACTTGCCATGTCCACAGGCAAAAATGTTTGAGTCTCTATCACCTCTCACGGCCAGTGTGTAATGACCCCGAATTCCCACCATGGAAGGAGATTGATCTGTTGTGCAAATGTTGATGAGACTAATTAATCTGCCAGAGCTGTTTTCCTGAGTGGGTGTGGTGTTGACATGGGGGGTAGCCTTAGGTGCCTGAACTTCACGGAGTAAATCGCAGACTCACAGAACATTAGGGATTGGAAGGGCCCTCGAAAGATCATCGAGTCCAATCCCCCACCACAGCAGGATCAATCTCAAGAGCGCACACAGGGTTCGTTGAACACGCGTGCAGTGCGCAGTGGGTCTTGTGATTCTGGGGTCCTGGAACTCACTTGAATAAAAATATTGGAACATTCGTGCCTTAGACACGGCAAATGAATAGAATGAATGAAGAATTGATCCTGCTGTGGCAGGGGGAATGGACCCGATGGTCTTTTGAATTCCTTTCCAATCCCTAATGTTCTAGGAGTCTGTGAAGAATTGGACTGGGTTTGGATTAATTGTTCCAACACCGGGGTTCAAGTGAGGCTGAACAGAAATTACCTGCTTCTGATACAGACGTGGGAGAGTTCTTAGACACAAAACCTAAATAGAAACAGGAGCTAAAGTGACCGTCGGGTTCATGGAGAACAGTCCCATGCTTTTGGCAACATCCACGGCATAGATTCCCTACAGGAATATGAGCAATGTCAGTGTCCTTAGTAATCACAGAACATTAGGGGTTGGAAGAGACCTTGAAAGACCATCCAGTCCAATCACAGAATCACAGAACATTAGGGACTGGAAGGGACCTTGAAAGATCATCAAGTACAGTCCCCCCACCACAGCAGGATCCCTTAGATCCAGTCACATAGGACCATGTCCAGGTGGGTTTGGGACATCTCCAGAGAAGGAGACTCCACAACCTCAGTCCCACAGACACCAGTTCCTGACAGCAGCCTGTCCTGGTGATGATCTGTTCTTTCATTCCCTGGTGGAGAGCGTGATTCGAGAACGATGGTTTAGCGGTTGGGTTAACAGACACTTCAGAGCTGCTACAAGGGCTCTTCTTTTCATCCGCTGCTCTCGCCGTACCCAAGTATTATAAATATCTGGTCTCTCTGTCCAGTTAACCTCTCAGCTTTCTTGGAGGTGTAAGACTGTGTCCATTAGCCCTATTCATACTTGTTGTCTAGGAGGGGAAGAGTTACTCCTCTTAGCCAGCCTAGTGTGGGAATGTGGAGACGGAATGTCGTTAATTATCGAGCTTGAACTCGCGCCAAGGCTCTATCAGACCCAGCGTTACTCTTTACGAATCTCTCCCATCTCGTGATGATAGGAGGAGCAGGAGGGAGACAAGAGAGTGGGATTTGGTGCTAACTTAGGCAGTTTGGACTCACGCTGTGACAACGTGTTTCGGTTGTCACTGGTTGAGGCTGGACGGCTTTGTGTGGCTCTTTCAGGAGGATGGGGGGTAAAAATTATAGCAGGGCTTCAAATGGAAGTACTTGCAGGAGAAAAAATGGTTAATTGTACATAAATCAAGCTCACAAAAAGCAACCAGAGCATGAAAGAGCTGCAGTGCATGCCCCCTGTCTTTCACAGACCGTTTCCAATTCACTTGGTGCTTTGTGCAGCTTCTCTGAGGCAGTTCTTTTCACTTTACAGGCATCAACACACATTCTGTCATAATTTGTTGATGGTCGCTTTGGAGCCAGATCTAGCCAGTGTCTAGTAGGCTGTTCAGCAGTCACATCAAGAAGCTATGATATAGACTATACTGTAAGTATGTTTTACTTGATTCCCTTGCCATCTCTAGAGCTAGTTTTTGTGAGGAAGCGATGACAGAAGCAATTATTCATAGAGTCATAGAATCACAGAATCATCCAGGTTAGAAAAGACCCTTGGGGTCATCAAGTCCAACCATCAACTCTACTCTACAAGGTCACCCCTAAACCAGACCCCCCAACACTACACGTAAGCATCTTTTAAATGCATCCAGGGATGTGGACTCATCCTGAATTGGGAAGGAGAGGAAGCTGTGCATCCACTGAGGTCACTCTTCTGCCACATTACTGGGACTCCATCCCACACCAGGAGCACTGATGGCAGTAGGTTTATGCAATGGTGAAACAAAGACTGGAGAGTAGAGCGTATTACATCGTGTCAAACCACAGGGCACCCAATGATAGGACAAAGGGCAACAGGTGTGAGCTGGGGCAGAGGAGGTTCCACATCAACATGAGAAGGACCTTCTTCCCAGTGAGGGTGACAGAGCTCTGGAAGAGGCTGCCCAGGGGGGTTGTGGAATCTCCTCTGGAGACATTTCAAACCTGCCTGGCCATGTTCCTGTGCGACTGAATCTAGGGGATCCTGCTGTGGCAGGGGGACTGGACTGGGTGATCTTTCGAGGTGTCTTCCAATCCCTAACGTTCCGTGACTGTGTGATCTCTCTTTGACAAGTGCACCTCTTGTGAAGTTTCTGTTGTGCCCCTTCCCATCACCACAATTTTTCAAATGTGTTCTAAGAGTTTGCACTAAAATGATGAAGAAAACTACTGAAGGCCCTGACTTTGCTCAGTCTCTTGGTTTTGTGCAATTGGTGGCGGCACTGGGCTGGGCAGCACAGGGTGGGGGTTGAGTCCCCATCACTGGATGTGTTGAAAAGTCACTTAGATGTGGTGTTGGGGGATCTGGTTTGATGGGTTGGACTCAGTGATTGAAGGGGTCTTTTCCAACCTGAACGATTCTGTGATTCTCTCACCTAGATCAAGTGACACAGGAACCTCTCTGCCTTTTAGACAAATTCATCCTACAACCACCCAGCTGTAGAAAGTGGAACCCGCTGCTGAAATAACAGGTGAAAATTAGAAAGAGGTGTAAAATATATAAAATACAATTTAAATTACTACATTTTGATGTCTGTTTATAATTATAACCTCTAGGTACAGCCCTGAACCTCTAGTAATGGAAAGTTTTGTGCGTATTTTGCTCCGTTTAAACCCTGGACCGTGGGGCAGTCGCATGTGCAATGCCCTCGCTGTGTTGAGCAACGAATGCAAGACTGTAAATAATTAACAGCTGCTTCTGGTTCCTTTCTGGCTGTTGCTCAAATTCACAGAGTCACAGGACACCTTTGGTTGGAAGAGACCTTTAAGATTAACAAGTCCAACCTCCAGCCCAGCACTGCCAGGTCACCACTCCAGCTCCATCTTCCTGAGGTCCACGCCATTTAAACACCTCCACGGATGGTGTCTCCAGCACTGCCCTGGGCAGCCTGTTCCACTGTTTGGCAACCAGTGAAGAAATTCTTCCTAAGATCAGCTTGAATGTCCCCTGGTGCAGCCTGCAATCATTTGCTCTGGTCCTACCTGAGGAGCCGTCTGTCTCCTCCTTTCAGGTAGCTGTAGAGAGTGATAAGGCTTCCCCTCTGCCTCCTTTTCTCTAGACTAAACAACCTCACAGAAATCAATGAGAACCTTCTGAAACTCTCCTGTGCTGTCCCAGTTGGGGACAACCTGCCTGGTGGACAACAGTTCAGGACTTGCGCCTTTGCCCTGCCTTCTGGAGCATCGGGCTGTCACAGAGTGGTGGAGCTGGGGCTGAGCGGCTCTGAGGGCAGGGGTGCAGGGATGTCATCCACACCATCTACACTGCTGCTGTGTCTGGGTAGTAGGTGGCCGAGGACGTGTGCTCTGGGCTATACAGTAGCTACAGAGCAAACACACTGTTTGTCTTTCCAGAGGGTTTTGTCTGATAGTTTGGTTTCTGCCAACATTGGCAGCTGCAGAAGATTCACTCAGAGCTCTGATTGCTATTTGAGGCACTTCAAGTCATCTTTCTCCTCTTTTCACAAAATCACAGAGCGTTAGGGATTGGAAGGGACCTCGAAAGACCATCCAGTCCAATCCCCCTGCCACAGCAGGTTCCCCTAGATCCAGGCATTAGGGGTTGGAAGGGACCTCGAAAGACCATCCAGTCAAATCCCCCTGCCACAGCAGGATCCTCTAGATCCAGTCGCAAAGGAGCATGGCCAGGAGGGTTCTAATGTCTCCAGAGAAGGAGACTCCACCATCCCCTTGCGCAGCCCCTGCCAGGGCTCTGTTACCCTCACCATGAAAAAGGTCCTTCTCAGATTGATGTGGACCCTCCTCCGTTCCAGCTCACACTTGGTGCCCCTTGTCCTGTCACTGGGTGCCCCTGAGCAGAGCCTGGCTCCATCCTCCTGATCGAGTAAGACTGCATTATTTTACAACATATACTCATGGCCTTGGGGCCAGCCCAGTGTGCACGTTTCTGGGGCAACAGCTCCCATGCACCCACGAGCAAACACATTACCTCCTCAAAAACTCTAAACAGAGTTCTTGGGTCTTTTCCATTCGTCACTCCTAACACCCACCCTTCACATATTTATCACCATTCATGGGGTCACCCCTCAGTCTCCTTTTTTCCCAACTCAAGAGCCCCAGCTCCTTCAGCCTTTCCTCAGCAGGGAGATGCTCCCCTCCTTCCATCATCTCTGTGGCTCTGCACTGAACTCTCTCCAGCAGCTCTGTGTCCTTGTGGAATTGAGGGGCCCAGAACCGGCCACAAGATTCCAGACATCATCTTTTCCAGACTTTTATCTAGGAAATCATTGAATGACATCTTATCTTCCTGACTTTTGTCAGAACAAACCCCGTAGCCTGAGCCCCGCATCCAGCACGGCAACTTTCAGCCCAGTTTGTCTGGCAAAATCATAAGCAAGTGAAAAGCGGATCTTAGGGGAAGTGTTGGATAATCCTGAGCAACAGGCTGTGTCACAGCTCGCACCTCTGTGCCGTGAGTTAGGAGGAGCACTTTCTTCTTGATGGGTGTGCGAGTTGCACACTTAGCCGGTGCCTCTGCCAAGCTGCGGATCGCTTGATTAACTAATCCACTTACCGCACGTAAGAATCGCTCTGTCCTAATACGGCTGCAGCTAATCACATGTGTTGCTAAACCTCTTAATTGCTTGACATCTCTTTGCATAGTTGGAGTTTTATAACAGCGGAGGACCGAATGCTCCATGTCCTTTGTTACTACTTAACAGATGAAGGGGATGGAGCATCTCCCTGCTGAGGAAAGGCTGAGGGAGCTGGGTGCCTTGAGCTTGGAGAAAGAGAGACTGAGGGGTGACCCCATGAATGTTAATCAATATCTGAAAGGTGGGTGTCAGGAGGATGGAGCCAGGCTCTGCTCAGGAGCATCCAGTGATAGGACAAGGGGCAGCGGGTGTGAGCTGGAACAGAGGAGGTTCCACATCAATGTGAGAAGGACCTTCTTC
>JAOXOE010023611.1:0-22625 GCA_028565055.1 Phoeniculus purpureus
TAGGGGATCCTGCTGTGGCAGGGGGATTGGACTGGATGATCTTTTGAGGTCCCTTCCGATCCCTGATGTTCTGTGATAGATTACTTTAGTGTCTCCCCAGCATCTCCAGACTAGAAATTAGCTACAAGATACTGTCCTTAATCTAGACATGGAAAAATGCCACCTGCTTTCACTCCACCTATCCTCCCATAATCTCCTCCAGATTCGTTGTGATTTGTTATATTAAAGTGTTTGCTTTTTAAAATCTCAGCATTGCCAGATAACCACTGATCTCCTTTTAGGAGAAAAAACACACTGCGATGCAGGGGAAGAACCATGCTGTGCTCTGCTTTCTAGATTTCATCTTGGGATTCCTTGGCTCCACAGAAATATCGTAAGCAAAACAGGTGTATTAAAACTGCTTTGGCGTTACCATTTCATATGCGAAGGAACAGCAAGTCCTTGCCTGCTATACGCATAAAACTCAGTCCCCTCTCAGAAAACCTGAACTTATTTTCCTTCCACCCTCTTTTCAAAACTAACCAGGGCCAGCAAACGCAAAGGAAAAAAAGTAAACTTTGAAGTAGAAATTTAAAGCAATGAAAGTCAGGAAGTTCAAAAGTTAATGCTCCTATGGCTGTACTAACTTGGCCATGCTGCAAATACATCATGCAAATACTTCAAGCTATTTTGTTAAAGGCATATAGTCCTGAGCATAAGAAAACATGCTGCTTTCTTTTCATGTGGAAACCATCTTGTTTGAGCAGCAGTACAGTGGATTTCTACTGCTAACACTGCCTCGAGGCACTTCTCTGCTCTGAAAGTGCTGGTGCCTCACCGGGATCCAGCCTTCCCCTAGCTCATCCATCCTGACCTCCCCAGTAATAAAGGCCAACTTCTCTCCTCAGTCTTTAGCCTTGCCAGAAAACAATCTGTCTTTCCCCCTTTGGATCAAAGAACACTTGTCACAGCTCCTCCATTCCTCACTTAGAGGAAATTTAAACAAATGGCCTTGTCGATCATCTCCTCCTTGCTGTTCTTCACTGCCCTAGTTTCTACCTAGAGGCAAAGTGATACCCAAGTACAGTACAAACTATGATCACACATCTGTCAGATACTCATCCTCATCACAGGGGACAAAACACATATCTGTAAGATATTCTTTCTTTTCCTTTCCCTGTTCTCTTTTGTTTGTCTTCTGTATTTGTCATGTACATATTGCTATGTGCAAAGATCAGAGGAGACTGACCACCAAAACTGCCTTCTGGTCAACAATCGAGGAAGCTGTGGATGTCCCCTTCCTGGAAGTGTTCAAGAGCAGTTTGGATGTGGCCTTGAGCAACCTGGTCTAGAGGGAGATGGCATGGCAAGGGGTTGGAATTGTATGATATTTAAGGTCCTTTCCAACTCAGATCATGATGTGATGTCACAGCTCCACTGAGCGTCTGCGCACTGATGGGTCAGTGGAATAAGAAATGTCTACAACACAACCACCTTCACCACCCTCTCTGTCTCTGCTGCAGACTTCATCCCAGAGCTAAAGGATAGTAATGGCAAGGATTCTGGTTCTGAACTGCATTCAAAAAGTCCAAGAAATGTCATCTAGTGGAAAAACAAAAAACCAAAGCGAGATCTAGTGTGTGTTCATAGTACCCTGAGTCAATGTGAGCTCCGGCACTAATTACTTTTCAAGCACAAAACTCTTCATAAAATTCCTGCCCATTTCAGAATGAATGACTGACTTATCATTGTCTTGTAGAATGAGACAGAATACTTTGGGTACACTGAAATCATCGTTCATGGATCCAGCTACATGACAGCTTGGTTTACTGATGAATTCAAGGAAGTTGCTAGGATGATTCTTGAACTGACCAAGACAATACAGCTGACCCAAGCTCTTCCAAGTGGTGAAGCACTAGCTGGTACTTCCACGAGTACCAACAAGTGTTGGTATTTATTCACCAGTACCACTGTAAATCTTGCTCGTACACACTTTTGGCCAACTTCTCTTCACTGCTGCACTTATCTGAGGAACATATAGCTATAGTCATGTAAGCCAGATACAACAGCAGACAATTCTCTGCAGTCTTAAGACATCACAATCCATGTGTGGGATCATTAGAGTGTTTGTTCTTGCAGGAAGCAGAAAAAGAAGAAAATCGAGTGATGTGCCACAGCTTTTAATTAATTTTTTTAGTCTCTGTCTATTAAGAACTCAAGTGATTTCTTTGTCTAATGAATCCCTCTTCATGTCTCAGCAAAGAGAACTGCACTCAGCGGGCAGAGGAAGACAAGAAAATGTAACTGACTGTTACTCACAGATCAAAATGAACCATCTGTCTTCTTCAGTTCCATAATTCAGCTCCACACACTGACCTGAATTCAGACTGTATGTAGTTTAAAATATCAACTTCAATTACATTATTTTGCAACTGGCCACTGGGCAGCTTTGCTGTGATTTGGCTCAGGAAAGGTGAGGCTCAACTACAGCTCCAGGCAAGGATCACTCTACACTGTTGGCTTCAGCTCCAGTTGAACACCAGCATGTTTGATTGAAAAAGAGAAAAAGACCAAGGAAAATTCCTGCTCTAAATATTTTCAAGGCAATTTTGCCCTTTCTGACTAAAATAATCAATAGTTGTTGAATATAAGCAGTTGTTCACTGCGCTTCTTCACAACCCTTTGGGGGTAGGACCTCCATGTTGAGTTCATGCACTGAGATCTGGGAATGCAAACAGGCTGTGTGTGATTAGCTGCAATAACTGCAGGAAATAACCCAGTTATTAAATATTATTATTATTAACCTGCAATTCTGTGGGCTTCCACTTGCGCCTCCATCCTGCTCCATCAGCAGCAAGGATAACAGCAATAGCTAACCTAGGTCTTTTAGCAAAAGGCAATGCCTAAGCCCAAGAGTTGTCAAGCTTGGGACAAGCCTACGAAGACATAAGCTTAACTCTAAACAGGAAAGTGGTGGTTAGGTCCATTATCTTCACTGAAATGTTTCAGAACAAAGCAGAATGTGAACATGCTTTTGTAGGATGGGATGGGAGACTCCATGCCAAAAAGCAACAGGTGGACAGAGTAAGGAGACAGGTTGGAGGGAGGATGAACAAGGTAATATGAGCAGGTAATACGACCTCGATTGCAGCTCAGCACCTGCCTACCCATTATCAGCTGGTGGAGTCCTGTAGGCTGCGGAAGATCAGAATTAGGTGGAAACCACATTAAAATACTAGTAAGATAAATTTAAAAAAACGAAAGCAGACCCCTTGTTCTGTGATTTCACCGCAGTTTTTCTTCAGGCAGTAGGTTAAAGATATTCAACCATAGATATCTGCCTTCTCAACGGACAGTGTCTATGAATCTGAACATGAAGCAATAAATTGGTATATGAAAACAGCCAAAGCTGAAGTTACCAGTGAACTCTACAGTACTACTGATTTTTGTACAAAGCACTGAGCCTATTCCAATTAAAACCACCTACTTCAAATGTCTACAACAGACTACACTACAAATGAAAACCTAAAATGTTCCTAAGTGGAAACAAAGGGGAAATAGGAGGAGAAGGGAACAGACTATATTCACCTAGAAAATTACCAAGTAAACGACCTGCACATTTACAGCGAACAGCTGTCCTTTTCCTTCAGTTTCATGCATTTCTGGTTTTCCTCATTAGTGAAGCTCATTTGTTTAGCATCAGAGCAATCATTTCTAACAGCTGCTGTAACATTAATAACCTACTCCTGATAACCACAAACTTCGGCCCTACTTCTATTAGATTAAGGACGCGAAAAATTCTTTGTTGCTCGGAGAATTTTGTTACTTACTGGTTAAAAAGTTCTTTATGGCTCACATGTTAAATCATAAAAAATTTATCTGTTAAAGCGATGATAAAAGTACACTAACAAGTGGACATAATCTAAAAGACCTAGTCACATACGTTCTGTATCACCATGCAACCAAATTCAGTTCGCTGCCGGTTCAGTTCGTTTTTAGTGCCTCTAGAATGCACTTCAATAACAGTGAAGAAAAAACTGCTCACAGACAAGTCTTTTTAGAAGGGGAAAAAAAAGAGCAATAATCTATCAAGGGGCAAATTACAAATAATTTCTAAATATACAAGAATATATAGAAGGCAAAGTGCACATCGTTACTATACGCAAAATCCCATTGAGACTTTTAGCGAGACTCATTTTTAAACATATAATTTTCATGTAATTATTCCAATAGTAATAAACAGATAAACGTCAGGAACATTTACGATGCAACTTTCATTGCAAAAAATCTGATTACTGTCATAGCACTAAAATGCCATTCAAGCGAGTTAAACTAAAGGGGAAATGATTCTTTTCCCCTACACACAGGGATACCAATTGTGTTTGCTCATTTACTAGTACCAACAGCCACAACTAGAAAGTGCACTAAATATTTCTTTCCCATTTGCTTTAGGCTACAGTTCTTAACAGTAGACGGAGTAGCTGTATTTAGAGTGTAAAATACGTAAATACATCTCAAGCGATCATCTAATAGTGTATTTTCCATCATTAGTCAATGGGGACAATATCAGAGGTAGAATAGATCTTAAAGTGCCACAAGCAGGAACCACTTGACAGATCGTATTTCACCCCAATTTTGACTCTTCTTTCAGGTTTGAAGATTCGACTGGTTTCTAGCAACATCCTATTTTACCACATTCAAAGAAATGTCTACATTTTTCATTAGTACTGCTAGACTCACACATCAATTCCAAATTAATATTTCAAAATATTAAAAGATATTTTGCTTTTAAAAAGACTATATGAACCAAACAGCTGAACTAGCTTTCCAGAAGCAAGTAATTAGCTGGTTGTGGGTTGGTTGCTTTTTTTCCCCCAAATTCACACCATTTCGCAAAAATAAAAAGGGGAGGTTTATAGCAAAGGATGAGTTTCACACCCAAAATCAACAGCCAGGGAGAACAATAAATTGCATTTCCATGCATTTGCGATGCTGCCTCCCGTAAGACACTGTGCGATCTCCCGTATTTCAGACAAGCAAGCAAATGTCCTTTGTCTCCAGCTGTAATGTGACAAGTCTCCTGCATCTTTCGACCCCCTCCCTTCTCTCCTGTCTCCCCAACCTGATCCTGGAATGTTTTGGCCATGAGGTTAAGAAAGATTTCCCCATTTATCACAACCTGCCAAGCACAACAGGGTCACAGTCCCAGCCCCAGTTCTACCGCTTAACTAATCCAGTTTCAGCACAGGCATGAAACTTCAAAGATCTTTAGCCACAGGCAAAAATTAGCCCTTATTTGCTTTAAAATCCTAGTATCAATCAAGTTAAACTGTGCTTTAGCATTCAGAGCAACATGTACATTTGGTTCTTTGCTGCAACTCTAATTGAATGCAGAGCTCACCTGGAAGAGCACGAGAAATACTTTAAGCACAGCGAAAACCCAATAATGAGACAATTGGTTTTATCCAGGAGAAAACCCTTGATAGGAAGAACTGCTGAAACATGCATGTGGACACACAGGAATATGTTCTTGTGCACGTGGGCAAACAAATAGCTAATAAATATATCGACAACAATATATAAGAACTATCTAATAAATATATCTAATACATGAAACACCTTACATGAAATCACTTCTGAATTCTTTTACCCCCCAAAGATTTTATTATCAGTTACCCCACATGATCAGCCAAAGTCATAGAGCTGTAAAGCTCAGTTAATGACTTCAAAATATTGCCGAAATGAATTCTGAGGAGCAATTACAGATTTACTATTAGAATACACAGAGGATTTTACTTCAGTATTTAGGAAGGAAATCTTTAATTACTCTAGTTGAGCTCACACATTAATTCTCCTGTTCTGGGATCCTGCCTACGACTTTCCATTCAATTCAATGCAAAACATAAAATAATTATGCTTTTTAAAATCCAAGCTCTTCAATATGGATATTTTTTGATGTAGATGTTCTTGATATATGCATTTTAATTGCATAATATTTGGGTTAATGCTTAAATTAGCTTTTTCTTCATTCTTAAATTAGCTTTTCAACAATTTTCACATTTTTCAATCTTTAAACGTTATTCAAGTATAACTAATCGTGTATTAACTCAGAGCGATGATTAAACATTGCATAGAGCAGAACGAACCACGTATTATACTTGCTGTTGAGCTACTACAGAATTTTTATTCCACCATTATAACTGAAAATATTGAACAAAATATAAGTAGTAAGTAAGTAGCATACTAACTAGAGCATTAAATTCTATTAGGAACACACTATTAAATTAAATTACAGTATTAACTTAACTGCTCGCACACCTTTTATTCGTAAAAGTAATACAGCCGCGCTCTCCTTTTATTTGAAAAATACTGCTAACAATACATCACAAAGTTACAATTTTAATTCCTAGCAAAAAAAGTCTACCAAATAAGTTTTTCAATTCAAAGTTTCAAATGGAATAAAGTGCTACTTGTTCCCTATATTCTCCAGTAAATGAAACGTCGATGAAATTTAAGCATAGCTACTTGCATAGAAAACGCCCGAAAAAGAAAGATTAAGAAGATACTGGAGCAGGAGACTCAAACAGACTCTGCAGTGTGGTTTTTCACTTGTTTCCTCTATTTTCCAGGATACTCAGACCTTCTATCAAATCACAATCTGCCTAAGTCTAGAAAATAAACTTCTAACTTCTGTAGCAGACGAACAGGCTTACCTGTACGCACGCTCTAACAAGAGCGCAGATGCTTGCGTGATCACAGAAACACACAGAGACAGCTCCCCGAAGCCCAACTCAAATTCTTTCCTGTGCCATTATCCACACTCACACACGGGCGACGATGCTCCTTGATTCGCTCTACCATTTACCAAGCTGTACTAAGCACATCAATACATCTAAAATTATCTTGGACAAATTGCTTTGGCAAGAACTGTATCATCAATTCTGGAGATGAAAACGTTACTTGCTTTACACACCTCTTCCAAATCCACATTAAATTTAGTTTAGGAGAAACCAGAACAACGCAAAAGGTAGCGAGACAGTTAAAAGCTGTTTAGCCGCAATGCTTTTCAGAAGGTAGTGAACAGTCCAAGAAAAGAAACGTGTAACTGGATCCTGCTGCTTGCTGCTCACCAGACCCCAGGCACAAAATCGAAGAACTTATTGGCTGCAATAATTTATCATACCTTTCTCCCAGAGAGGTCCCCAACAAGTTACGGTTCCCTACAGCAGTTTAAGGGCTGTTTATAGCTGGACCAAACTGGCTTGCTCCTTCTTCCCTAGGATTTTGCTTGCTGCACTAGGATAATAAAACAGCACTGCCAGAGTAACCCACTCACACGTCCCTGAATGAAATGGACATTTAAGAAGCAGGGATCACTGTGCCAGCTCCTGTCGCGGCCCTCCAAATGCAGCTCGGCAGTGGCCCTGCTGCACTTGCCCGCTACACAGAGCCCAAGGTAGAGAGACAGATTTGAATACAACAGCAGTTAAGCTGTCGGCTTCAACTGGAGTTTATTACTCTCCAAAAACTAAGCAGTCTGCACAAGTGCAAAATTCACTCAAACACATTCATAGTGAAGTCAGACTCAAATCCAAATGCAAAGTGCCAAGCGACAGGTAAGCTGCAGAGAAAGTTAGAGCGAGCTTTGAGGGACGGTTACAATGCTTCGGCATAATTATAATGCTTCAGCATAATTATGATGCTTTAGCGTAATGATACTTTCGCATAATTACACTCCAATGATACTTATTCCAAACTAATCTCTAATCAACTTAGGAATTGATTAAATGGATCGGAATTAAGTTATCGGCAAATCAAATTCACTTCATCTGTACCCACACCGTTTTCTGTATCTTAGGGCTGATTCATTTCAACCCGATTTCTGTCTAGACACCTGTCTCCGTGCACTGGCCTTTAAGTGTCTCTTGCAGAAATGTTATTCAATACCACACCACGGAACTGCTTGGCAAAACGTGACATTTCACAATGTACAACGGAATAACACATCTTATTTCTCACAGTACTTCAGTAAAATCCTGTGGTAAGAAAAAGCTGCTCCTGAAAAAGCCCTGTGATCTACCCAAACCTCTGTACTCTACAGCCACTACGAACAAAGGTGTCTTTCCAAAAACAAGTTGGAAGCTGCTACTACAGAAACGAAAACACAATCTCCTTCATGGAACAGAATCTGACTGCGCAATTAATACCCACTTATGCTTCCCGTTTTATCACTGCAAGGCGTTTGCATCGATATCACAAATTAAAGTACAGCGTGACCTTACCTCAGTGGTACCTGAAGAACAGAAGTGAATTCCTCAAATGCGCGAACTCACTTTCCGGGACAAAACAATAAAGAAAGGGGGAGGTATCTGTTACGTTTAGCACTGAGGAACTTCCACTGGATAGCGGCTAAGGTGTGCAGGCAGATTCTCAAGACCAAAAAACCTCCCACACTGGTCAGATAGAATGTTTTTAAACTCTGAGATGCTGAAGACACTTTGTTCTTTGTTGAAGTGTCACACAGAGCCCGGCGCAGTCCGGTTACTTCAGTTAACTAAGAGGAGATGTGGAGAGTAAACAAGCTTGGCTCTGTCCAATGGCTTTCCACACCCTCCTGTTTATAGTAAGATGACTTGCATTCAGAGGTCACCCCATCAACAGCTCCTGTCTTTCAGTGGGTATCTAATGTGCTGCATTTATCCCAAGGCTCTTTTAATGAAACCACCTTCCTGGTCCCTGCCCGCCTGCTGTCACTACGACACATCTGCTCCTTATTGTGCAAAGTTCTATTAAGCGCTCAAACATACAGAAAAGATGTACCTGGCTGCATACTCTGCAAGTAATGAGGATATTTGTAAGTGCTGCCCTTGTCTGTGAATATCGAAGAAATGAAGTCCTTTTTTAAGATCAAAGGAAGGGTTTTGCCTGCAACATTCATCTTGTGAATGTAAGAAATTCAGGAGGAAGGAAGGTAGATGCCACTGTTTGATCTGGACTTGGAAAACTTTGCAAGTACTCCCCCAAAGGATAATGCACGTGCTTGTGCCAGGTAATATTTACTCGAATATGTTAACATGCTGGAAAGAAGAGTTGAGCATCCCTGAGCTCATAAACCCAAGAGAAACCCAAGTGGTAGGACCCCAATGCAAACACCAAGTCAAGTTCGGTCTGAAAGAACATGTGGAGCTGATACAACAGGGAATAAGCACTGGTGTATGAGCTCTGAGCTCTCATTTTTAATGTGTACTGGTTACAAGGGGTTTGTGATCCCTTATATTCTTTGGACAGCACTGCAAGCCAAAAGGACAAAGCCCAACCTTTCCTTTCTTCACTGGAAATGACTCATCACATAAGACTTATCTTAATTAACTATCTTCAAATGAGGACAAGCACATGGTGTTCAGCATTTTGTGTCCTAAGACTCATAAAACTAGGAACTGAGAACCATTTCTATACACCTGCTGATACTTTCTCCCTCACTTAGCCAGCCCATTAGCAGTACGAAGCTCAGCATTGTTTCACAGGGAGACGTGAAACTGAAGATGGCACTGTCTCCCCACGCAAACACCAACCTGACTGCCGCTCAGAAATGCTCTTTGAGTGAAAGTTACACCTGCCGCGCATTTTCAGCCCCAGTTTTTGTCACTACTACAGCATCAAAATGACAGATAGCAGCTTGGCTCTGTTAAAACTAATCAAACACGATTGATGAACTGGCCCAGAAAGCCATGTCATTTCAGATTAGTGCATTTGTGCCATCATTTGACAGGTCCCACCACACTTTATTATTAGAATGGACTGCCAGGATCGTAAGGGCCACTAATAAATATGTCCGTCCAGATTGCCCGGTGCCTTTCTTTGTGATCAAACCCATTTGTGAAGTTGAAGTACAAAAGGTTTTCCATATGAAATCTCATTTGATTTTCATAAAATGCTTAGAAATACAATATTCTTCCTTAAACAGGTGCCTGTCAGCTGCTATTATCTCATGCACTGAAATTCAAGTAATCCCCACTTTACTGCATTATGTGGCATAATAAAGGCCCCGCCTCTTGGACAATGAAAACCCACTGGAGCATATATAAACTACTGGGGAGAGCACAATCAGCTTTCAGACGTTGCTTTGGACATTAGCATTGGCCATAACCTCATTCTTAGGAGCTGAAGCAACTAATATGTCAGATGTGGAAGGCTGCTAATACAATTCACCACCAAAAAAAAGGGGAGCAAAGGAAAAAGCTATCATGGAACACAATGCCAAGGAAAGGTTGAAAGCCATAGGGGATACGTGGGCAGCGAGCTCTAAGCTCTAAAACCTTAAACACTGCGCAACGAACTACAGAGTCTGTGCAGCAGCAGATGAAGAATAAAGTTTGCCTCTTCTGCTATCAGGTATTAGGGAGACTAAAATCAGTCTGGTTTTAGTCTTTGCTCAGTAGCTCCAACCAAGAGCAGAATCACTGGCCACCCTTCACCTCTGTCCTCCTGTCTAGTGTTTGCTCACAAAGAGCAAACAAAAGACCATCAGCCTTGCGCCTTTTCCAGACAAAGCTAGATGGCTGTGTAATTCCTCAGGCCAAGTGACTTCCAAAGGTGTTTATCTCACAGAAGAAATATCCTACACCCTAATTCTGTGCACAGAGATGATCAGAGACTATGGTTACATTTACAGCACGAGCTCCTTTCTCAGGCTGACGGGGCAACCATGCTTCCAGCACCCCTGTGACTGATGAACTGCTCTGTCTGCAGAGATGGAAGAAGAGATGTTTCCTGTAAACACCACAATCAGAAGCTTCTTCATGCCCCCTGCTTACACCACTGTCCCAAGGTCACAAGTGCGACAGGAAGGCACAGAGCAGACATCCAGCAAATAAAAATTGCATTAATTTGAGAAAACGTGAAGGACTCTGAATTTTTCCATTAGTTCTGCAACCAGAAGTGTTTGGTTTAGGGCCTGAGTAGTGAACATCATAGAATCATAGAATCATTAGGGATCGGAAGAGACCTCGAAAGATCATCTAGTCCAATCCCCCCTGCCACAACAGGATCACCTAGACCAAGTCACACAGGAACATGCAGGGAGTATGAAAGCACAAGAAGAGCTCAGCATCACACTTTCACATCTGAAGGAACATCACAAACTACGCAGGGCCACATCAGCTCCAGATACTGTTATATCCACAGCTTTGCAGACTAATAAAAACAGGAGTAGAGGTACAAAAGATTCCTCTATTTTTTGTTTTCTTTTCCCGCTAGGTGGAGAAACTGGCGAAAAGGCGAAGGCTCTAGCTGTATAAGCAGTAATCTCTTTTTAAGAGACTATCTGGAACACACACTTCCCCTGAATGCATTTTTGTAGTTGCTATGTTTTTACTATTCCTTCAGATTTCATCATACGATAGCAACTACTCCTTGAGGTACATTAGAGGGAAACACACACACACGGTAGCGACAGATTCTGTTGCCATTGAACACCCTTGTCTAATAGATTCCACACATTTTGAGCCGCTCCACATTCTGAGTCAATTCTGGTTTTGCAGGAACACAGTTATAAAACTAATAAAAATAAATTAAAATGTAAGAAGTAGAGAGACTTTGTGAGAAAGAGCTGACTGTAAGATTTTGGGTTGGTCAACAGTTTCAGAACTGCAAATTCAGGGCCAAATAAATATTTTAGTGGTCTCTGATCCTGCATTCAAAGAGGGTTTTGAAGGTGCTTTGATCAAAAGGGCTGCACCAGCCCTTGACTCTCCACTCCCCATCAGGGCCTCTCCGTATTACCCTGGCTCTGGCGGGTCACGGCACGCCCTGGGGGCGTCAACCCTTATCCATACAATAGATAATCATGTAATGGTGCCTCCACCCCAGCTTTGCCAAAAATTTAAGTCACTCAATTGCCGTTGCCTTTTTTTTGGGTCAGTTCTTATTGGGGTTTTTTTTTTGTTAGCTTTGCCTCACAAAAATAGTGAGAAAGAACAACTTCCCAGATCAGAACTGCTGCACTTTTCATTCTGAGAAATTTAAATGCAATCTAATTAGTTTTAATGGAATTTGAATTTCAAATCCTCTCTAAGACAGCTTTGTTATCTCGTAAGTTTTGGGTTGTTTTCTCTGAGCTGTATCTTTGTTAAGTCTTCATGGGAAGACAAACTATCCTTTCAATTTCATTCCATATCTGCTTCCTACCCGCTCCATGGCTTGTCTTGTAAAATCAAGGGAGTGAGAGAAATGAAATCGTTACCATTACAATACAGGATCCTGGCAGAGCAGGATCTCCTACATCAAGTCATACAGGAACATATCCAGGCGGGTTTTAAACGTCTCCAGAGAAGCATCTCTTACTTCCTCTGAATTAATCACTTGAGCAGTTAGCATTTCAGATTATGGATACTTCTATCACTATCCTATGTGACTTGGTCTAAGTGATCCTGCTCTGATCTTTCAAAGGCATTCAAGGTAAAAATAATTCATAGAAGCATTAACTTGAGCCCCTGGTAATTATGATGTCGTTTTATTGCTATCTTTTCTAGGGATCCAAACAAGAAGAGTAACCAGTGTTGGGCACAAACATGATCTCAACAGTGAAAGCGAGTCAGCTCTAGTTTAATCTTCCAGATTTAATTTATGACGAAATATAGTTTATTTAAATTAGTACTTGAGAGAATTACAGCTACGTGAAAGTTGGGAAGGAGCTTAAATGTTTTGAGCTGCAAGAGGTCAAACTGTTGGCAGTTTCTGACTTGAGCTTCTGACTAGCAGAACACATGGTTCAACCAGTTTAACCATTATGCATTCAAAGACACTCAGCAAAAGCATTTGAGGATGACTGCTCTTAGCCAAGCATCGTCTTCCAGATAAAAGTAAACTCAGTCTTGGTAAATAAAACAGTTCTTTTAGTTTATTTTTAATTTCAGATGGGTCACAGTCAGTACTCAGCACTTCCAACTCTGCTTCTGCAACTGGCCCAGCTCTCCTCCCTTCCACTCCACCCAGCACACACAAGGCTACTCCACTGCACAAACTGAGAAACGATGGTTGGAGGAATCACATGATAGACACTGCATCTAAAAGAAGGGCTACAGCCTTGCTTTGATTTACTGTTTATTTAAAAAAACTGAATGGTACCTTCATAATTACCGCCGACCTCCTCACCAGAAAGCTCCAGAGAGCAGCATCAGGCCTGAGACACCCAAAGCAGGGATTCCTCAACTGTGGTATGCAAACCACTTCAAGGCACTACTTTTGTGCTGGGGCAGGCAAAAGTGGGAGCAGCAGCAGCAGATCCTGACCTTTCTGGGCACAGTGCGAGGACTCACACTGTTTATTTGTGCCTGGAGCAAAGCCTGCTGTGGCAGGGGAAGCGCTTTTTCAAGCGGGAAAAGATGGTGTTTAGGTTCCGACTAGGGAATTAAGGAATGGCTGACTCACCCTGAAAAAGATCATCCATATACGAGACTCCTTTCTAGCAAATAATCTCTTTTAGGCTCTCACTCTGAGGGATTAACAAAACCAGCAGTTTAACTGAGGTCACCTCCCTTACTAAGACTGATGTATAATTATGTCCTTTTAAAAAAACATAAAACTTTCAATGCAGCACGATACGTTTACTTTTCATCATTTATCTTTAGCTATTTAAATTTATTCTTTAATTATTTAATTAATGTCTACAACTTGATTTGAGATTTATTTTTAACCCAACGTACATTATAAATAAACTGGTGCAAATAAGAAATTACCCCCCAAAAAATTTGTGAGTGTTCTAAGTTTTTTATTGCCTGGACAGTAATTCACTTAAAATGAAATTAAAAGCTCTGGCTGTAAGCAAATGAGGTTTTTATTACATCAGTTTGGGGAAGCCAGCAATTTAGGCAGAAATGATTCTCACTGCATTAAAAAAACCACCTTATAAAGGAGCCTTACGTTAAAATTAGCTGAGTTCCATCCTGTGCTACTTGATCTAGTGGGGGTATTGGAGTGGATGATCTTCTGAGGTCCCTTCCAATCCCTAATGTTCTGTGATTCCTTTGGGTCTACCTGTGGATGTTTGAGGGCTATACCCAGTGGTCTGGGCCTGTGAACTCTGTCTTTACTGGAAACAGCTATTTCCAGACATTTATGAGACCTTAATAAATTTGGACACAAATGAAGTAGCAGATTACTGGGTTTAGTACAACGCATTTCTAGCTCTTTCTACACAATTCCATTTTTGCCTACAGTCAACGATATGGTAATAAAGAACTCAAGCTACTGAGCCATACATCTCTCAAGCTTTTAATCCAACGAGACTAACAGCTAGTTAACACAAAATCCGCACTACAAAATGAATGTATTTTAGCCAGCTTTCCCTTGTAAGTTACAGATAACAATCTGTCACGTTATTGTTCCACGATGTTAAGCAGTCATGTGTTGCTATAATAATTCCTTAGAATCCTAATTTTATTAATAAATCTCTCACACAGAATCACAAAACACTAGGGATTGGAAGCGACCTCGAAAGATCATCCACTCCAATCCCCCTGCCAGAGCAGGATCACCTAGACCAAGTCACACAGGAACACATCCAGGCAGGTTTTAAACACTTGCTTGGTTTGGGTGACACTTCTGTCCTTTCTCCTTTTCCCACCACGTTTACAAAAATGTTTGTGTCGACCACAGCACTGATAAATCTGTTCCTTTCAATGTTCTCCTACTCAAAGGAGGACTCGCACGGAAGTTTCTGCTTCTTCCTTTGTTTGTGTTGGCAGCTTTACCAGTGGGAATTATAAAGAATTTCACAGCCTGGCAAAGGGAGGAAGTGACATCTCGATATCCCCAAATTATCCAGCTTTCAGCAGCTTGCTCCTTCTTCTGCTGTGCTACACTACAGGCTTTTATCCCTTTTTCTTCCAGTGACAGCTTGCTGCTTTGCTAAAACACAACCCCTCTGTAATTCCCAGAACCTCAACTCTCTTCCAACCAAACACATTCTGGGATCCCTCTGTAATCATATTAAATCCACCCTCTGCTTTAAGCTATTGCATTCTAAAGCCTAAGTTTGTGGTCCTCTGCAACACAGCAAAACACAGGGGCATATTCTAGAGGCATTCATGTATGGAATGCACCTCAACAATCAAGAACAGAATGTGGCGTTTGAGTTCCACAGCTATTTTCCATGAAAATCTCACTGTCGAACTGATCACTTACTGAACTCTGCAAGCTTTTTTCACAACATCTTAAAATTCAAGATTGCTTCAGATTCAAGAATCGCTATGGGATTTTCCAACAAGCAACTTGCCACTTGAAATACGATTACATCAAAGAAAGTTTTAATTCACTGCACCCAGGTGGTTTTTTTTCCACAGAACCATCCTGGCTGGAAAGGACCTCCAGGATCAGCAAGTCCAACCCTCATCCCAACAGCTCCCTAACCCCTAGATCATGGCCCCAAGTGCTCAGTTTTCAAATGCCTCAAGGGACGGGCACTCCACCACCTCCCTGGGCAGCCTGTTCCAGCGCCAAACCACTCTCTCAGGAAATAACTTCTTCCTAAGATCCAACTGAAACCTCCCCTGATGCAAGTTGAGGCCATTTCCCCTCATCCTATCATTAGGAATTTGGGAGAAGAGACCAGCACCAGCCTCACTACAACCTCCTTTGAGGTAGCTGTGGAGAGCAAGAAGATCTCCTCTCAGCCTCCTCTCCTCTAGACTACATAACCCCAGGTCCGGACATGAAGTTCACAAACTAAGTTTTCAGGTCCTCAGATAAACCTGCTAAAAGCACAGGGCTCGATTCTCTTCTCCTCTCTCCGTGGCTGGGGTGGAATTAACAGCATCTCTAGCTTTGCTGCCGAGTGAAGAAGAGCTGAACTGACTTTCCCCAGCAACTTCTGACTCGGCTGCGAGACAATAAACCTAAAACAAGCCACCTCGGAAAATAAGCAGCCACCGGGCTTCTTCTGACACCGAGAGCAAGAACCGAGTGGTACCTGCACAGGACCCAGCAGCGCGGATGCTGCTGCTGCCGCTGCTGCCGGCCCCGCCGGGAGGAGACGGGGGAGAGTCCCCGGCCAGAGCCGCCCCGGGTCCCGCCAGAGACCCCCGGACAAGCCTCCTGGCCGAGGGCGGCTGCTGCAGAGGCGGGAGGAGAGCTCACACCTCTCCGAACTTCCCCCCTTCCCGGCCGCTGTCCGCAGCCGCCCGCCGCGGGGATGCCCGGCCGCTGCCCGCAGCCTCCGAAGCAGCCGCCGGCGCCCCGAGACACCCCCGGCCCGACCCCGCTCGCTGCCCTCGGGCCGCTCCCCGCCACCTACCCCAGAGCAGCAGGACGGGCAGCGGTCGCCAGCAGCCGCTCGCCTCCATCGCGGCGAGGAGCCGTGAGGGGCTGCAGCCCGCATGGAGCGGCCGGTCCGCAGCCGCGCAGAGCCCGGGTCGGGGCGGCTCCTCGTCATCCCGCCACGTCCGGCCCCGGGCGGGGGGAACAGCGGGGAGGGGAGGGGAGGGGAGGCTGCTGCGGAGGGAGCGCGCGGGCTGGTGTCTGCGCGTGCACGGGGGTCGCGTGTGCGCGGGCCCGCGTCCAGCTGCGCAGCCCCGGGCACTGCGACAGCCGCGGGCGGAGGGAGGGTCCTGCTCCCAGCCCGCGGCCCCGGGAGGGTGCTGGGGCGGCCGGAGGAAAGGGGCTGCTCGCCGGGAGGCGGGTTCTGGTCCCACCCTGCCCCCTGCCCTGAGAGCCACAGCGGCTCCTCCTCAGCACCCCGGCGGCTGGGTGACAGTGTGAGGAGCTGCAGGACCCTCCTGCTTCATCCCAGCAGCTGGGCGACAGTGTGAGGAACTGCAGGACCCACCTGCTTCAGCTCAGCAGCTGGGCAACAGTGTAAGGAGCTGCAGGACCCTCCTGCTTCAGCTCAGCATCTGGGTGACAGTGTAAGGAGCTGCAGGACCCTCCTGCTTCAGCCCAGCAGCTGGGCAACAGTGAGAGGAGATGCAGGACCCACCTGCTTCAGTCCTCCAGGAGCCGTTCCCAGTTCATGGGGTTGTTTAATACTAGGAGCGGTCGGTGGGCAGTGGCCACGCCAAACCTCACAGCATTCCACAGGCAGAGCAGCCACGAGCTGTGTGGAAGAGCTTCATGCATCACCGTGCTGCCCTTCCATCTCCACATGGTGCTTCTCTGAGAACTCCTCATTTTCATCAATATTTAAAGGCTGTGCTCCTGGAGCTCGCTCTCTAGGAAAGGAGCATCTAGCAAAAATCAGTCGGCTGGGGCACTGCTAACGGAGCCTTTGTTCAGCTAGAAAGCTGATCAGCAGGAGAGCTGGAGTGTTTCTAGGTGCGGGGTTACCTGGCCCATCAAGCCACTGCCACTGCTGAAGGTCAAATGTACCATAGAACAATCAGAACATTAGGGATTGGAAATGATCTTGAAATACAGTCTAGTCCAATCCCCCCACCACAGCAGGATCACCTAGAATAAACAGATGTCAGAAGTAGTTTCATGCTGTAGAAGGGTACTTGGATGTATCGGTTGCTTGTTGGCAGCAACTTCCTACCCTTGAATACGGCACGGTGCCCTCTAGCACTTCGGGACCCCAACACCGTGGCAGAACTACACATCACACCTGACCCCAAAAGCAAACTGCTAAATCACAGAACATTAGGGGCTGGAAGGGACCTCGGAAGGTCATCCAGTCCAATCCCCTCCTGCCACAGCAAGATCCCCTAGATCCAGTCACACAAGAAAATGGCCGGGTGGGTTTGAAACATCTCCAGAGAAGGAGACTCCATAACCCCCCTGGGCAGCCCCTGCCAGGGCTCTGGCACCTTCACTGGGAAGAAGGTCCTTCTCACATTGATGGGGAACCTCCTCTGCTCCAGCTCACACCCACTGCCCCTTGTCCTGTCACTGGGTGCCCCTGAGCAGAGCCTGGCTCCATCCTCCTGACACCTGCCCTGTCCATACCAAATTTAATCTGTCTGATTTATGCTGTTAGCTAAGCTGGGGGAGATGGACAGCTTGTGACTATGGACCAGGCTGGATGTCCACATGACCATTAAGTTCAGCCTGTGACCTAATATCGCCACATCAGCTAGACCATGGCTGTCCACAGGGTTGAAATTGCTCTGCAGATGGATCAGTACGTCAGACAGAAAGAAGCTCCTCACATTCCTGTCCCACATTTTCCTCTCAGCTGAAAACAAAACTTGTAAAACACCATAAATAAACCATAGCTCAGGGAGATCATCCTACAGCGGAGGGACTGCCACTTCTGCTTTGTAAGGAGGGTGTTTGCAAGCTGCTGGTGCCAGAGGAAAGGAACTACAGCCGAGTGGGAAGGAGCCTACACCGCAGCAAAGAATTCATGTGTTTTATATTAACCTCAGGTGGAATTATATAGACCATACAGAAACCTTATCTAAGAAAAGGATTAAAGCTTTAAATAGCAGGACGGGAGGAGTTAATGACACCTTTTTAAAAATCCTACTGGTTACTGGAACATTAGGGACTGGAAGGGACCTCAAAAGATCATCCAGTCCAATCCCCCCACCACAGCAGGATCCCCTAGATCCAGTCATTAGGGACTTGAAGGGACCTCGAAAGATCATCCAGTCCAATCCCCCCACCACAGCAGGATCCCCTAGATCCAGTCGCATTGTAGTGATTGTGTACAAATTAACCATAGATAGATAGAATCATAGAATCATTAGGGATTGGAAGGGACCTCGAAAGATCATCTAGTCCAATCCCCCTGCCAGAGCAGATCTTCCCTTTGAGCTGCTAGGCGGGTGGGTCAGGAGGAGACACCCCCTACACCTCCAGCACTGCTTCATTACATTCTGTCATTACTGAATTTCTTGATTTCACTCCAGCATCCTTCCTAATGACCCTGGCACAGGCTGCCCAGGGAGGTGCTACAGTCCCCATCCCTGGAGGTGTTTAAAAACTGAGTTGCTCGAGCACTTGAGGCCATGATCTAGGGGTAAGCAAGCTGTTGGGATGAGGGCTGGGCTTGATGATCCTGGAGGTTCTTACCAGCCATGAGGCCGCCATGTGGTTTAGTGGTGACCCTGCAGTGTTGGGTCAAAGGTTGGGCTGGATAATCTTCAAGGTCTCTTCTACCCAAAGACATCCCCATGCAGACACAAGGGCTATCAGTGATTTGTGTTATCTGTGTCATGTATTTCCTGGTCACAGCTGCCAGCAGGTGCTAGAACACTCACAGTCTTTGTGTGGGAAGTATTAGCTCAGCGTCACGGTGAGGGTGACAGAGCCCTGGAAGGGGCTGCCCAGGGGGGCTGTGGAGCTCCTTCTATAGGAGACGTTTAAAACCCACCTGGCCATGTTCCTGTGCAACTGGATCTAGGGGATCCTGTTGTGGCAGGGGGACTGGACTGGATGATCTTTCAAGGTCCCTCCCAATCCCTAATGACTTGATCTAGGGGATCCTGCTGTGGTAGGGGGATGGGACTGGATGATCTTTGAGGTCCCTTCCAATCCCTAATGACTGGATCTAGGGGATCCTGCTGTGGCAGGGGGATGGGACTGGGTGATCTTTCAAGGTCCCTGAGATGCCTTCCTGACTCCAAGCTGCTTTTCTCTGACCGAGAGGAGCGTTCCGAGGCCGCTGGTGCCTGTATGTGTCACACATTGCGATCTTCCCTCCCTGGTGTGCATGGCAGTTCTTTTTCCACATCAGGCAGAAACTCCAGTGTAACAGAAAAGCCTCTGTAATTTGTCTCAGGCTTGGGAAACGAATCCTGCCTTTGTTCCTAATGTAAATGTCTGCCAAGCGCACACAGCGCTCTAGTCCTTCTAGACTAAATAAAGCCAATGCTAATTCATGGGGGTTTCATACTTCGCTGTCAGTTGTGTTTTAGAGTTCCTCGGTTTTTCACTCAGAAAATGGATTTATTTTTTCATGACAGCTGGCTGAGCACTGAGGGAAATGCAAGCGAGGGAATCTGCAGCCTGGCTCCATATGTGGGATGTCTCTGAGAAATACCATAGCATCACAGAACATTGGAAGGGACCTGCAAAGACCATCAAGTCCCATACCCCTGCCACAGCAGGATCCCCTAGATCCAGTCATTAGGGATTGGAAGGGACCTCCAAAGACCATCCAGTACCATACCCCTGCCACAGCAGGATCCCCTAGATCCAGTTGCACAGGAACACCTCCAGGTGGGTTTGAAACGTCTCCACGTAAGGAGACTCCACAATTCCTCTTGCAGCCCCTCCCAGGGCTCTTTTGGTTTCCTTCAGTACCAACATACAGGTTTACCTGTCTTGGTTTGTTCTGGAACCTAGCAAATATCACAGAGTCACTGAGGCTGGCAAAGCCCTCTGAGCTCATCCATCCCACATCAGGACCTAACATCATCACATCACCCAGACCAGGGCACTCAGGGCCACAGCCAGGCTGCCCTTCAACACCTCCAGGGATGGCGACTCCACCACTGCCCTGGGTAGCCCAGTCCAGTCTCTGATTACCCTTTCTCTGAGGAAGGGCTTCCTGACATCCAACCTTACCCTCCCTTGGCAGCTTCAGGCCCTCCCATCTCGTCTTGATGAGACTAATGAATTAACTGGTGGTTGGTCTTCCATTAAAACAGACTCAAGAGCACTGATCTTCCTTTATGGACTGGGAAAAAAATGTACTGTCCCAGCAGTAACTGCGAAGACCCAGGGAAAAGAGCATTAGCAGCATCTGCAGATGGTCACAGTGGATTTGCTTAATCAAAGAATCCTCAGAAGGATTTCTTGACCATGAAAGACTCAGTTGTTTTCAGTCCGGGTTTGACAGGGGTCGTAACAAAGAGGATGCTAAACTCCACCAGCGAGAGACACTGTGGTGACAGCCTGAACTGCCGCCTGCAAAGACAGTGCAGAATTGATTATGATGATTAATTACACATCATGAAGCCATCAGTTTGAATAATCCATGCCCCAGCAGCACGGAGCTGATGGAAAAGGGGCGTTTTCTGTCTCCAAAATGCTGCTCATGGGAAAGATGAGCTCTTAAATCAAACGCTGATCATTGCTGTGCCTTGCTCTCCTCCGGCCTCAGGTGTTCCATCACATCCCCTATTCATTCCATTCAGGATAACAACCTCAGCTGTCAGCTCTCAGGCTCCCACCAGCTCATCAGATTCAGACTGTCCTATTGTTTTGTGGGGTTTTCTTTCAAAATTAGAAGATCTTTCCAAAGCTCTCCCCCTCCTCTGCCTCTTGCTGCTCACTCTGTGCCCTGACATTATCCCTAGACCTCTCTAATCCCCAAACAAGTCGAGGATATGAAGGAAATAACACCCAGAATCAAGGGGTCCCTGTATCCAGCACCTTTCAGATGGAAGATAGAAGCCTGAGAAGGAGTGAGTGGAGACCAGTTCAAGGTTGTGGCAGAAGGGGAGCACCCCCTTTGCCTGCCTCAGCTCCCCAGGTGCCTCTGAGAAATAGGTATGAGCCCCTCCTGGAAGACAGTCAGTCTAACAGGGATACAAATGACAGGCAACATATTCCAGAGGTCTTAGCACAGTCAGATAAACCAGATGGGTCTTCCAGTAACATGAAAACCTCTTCTGGAGCTGGCTGCCCAGGAGGGCTGTGGATTCTCCTTCTCTGGAGGTGTTTAAAACCCTCCTGGACATGCTCCTGTGCGACTGGATCTAGGGGATCCTGCTGTCACGGGGGACTGGACTAGGTCCCTTCCAGTCCCTAATGTTCTGTGGTTCTGTGAAAACGAGGGTCCCACAGCCATAAGAGCCACAAAGAGTGACTGTGGCTCTGGTTAGCTGTGGTATCACGTTGTGCCCACACTGCGTGAGGAGGTCTCTTCACCTCCTCTGCCCTCTGCTCTGCTGCTCCCACCCCAGGGAGGCCACGCAGCAGTCCTGCCCCAGAAGGTGGCAGGTTAGGTGGGAAAGCAGAAGAGGCTCAGCCAAACTCCTTGAAAAAAGGAGCACAGACATTGCCCTGGGCACCTCTGCACATGTCGAGATGCCCCCAAACAGGCAGGGTCTGGTACAGCTGCTGCCAGGGAGGTCACTTCTCTAATTGTCAAAGGGCAATGAAGAAAACAGGCCAGTCTATTCTTTGGAGGGCTTCCTGATGATTCCCATCTGTGTTGGAAATAAACACTGACCGAGGGTGCCTGCAGCTCTGGGAAGGAAGGAGATAACACTGGTTTACATTTTCTTCCAGACCTACCAGAGCAGCCACACAGCCAGGCTGCCCCTGGCCCGGCTTTATCACAACGGATGCACAGAAATAGTTTAATCTTAGGGAGGTGGGAGGATAAGAAGTTAACTCGGATTACTTTCACCCTAAAAAGCTCAGGAAGGGGCAAGTACACATGCCAGCTCTGATGGAACTGACCGTCAGGCTTCTTCGTAGGAGAAAGGGACTTGGGGGTCCTGGTGGCCAGCAGGATGTCCAAAAGCCAGCAATGGGCCCTTGTGGCCAAAAAGACCAAAGACATCTTGGGGTGGATCAGAACGGGGTGGTTAGCAGATGGAGAGAGGTTCTCAACAACCCTCTACTCTGCCCTGCTGAGACCACATCTGGAATCTTGTGGCCAGTTCTGGGTCGCTCAGTTCCAGAAGGACACAGAGCTGCTGGAGAGAGCCCAGGGCAGAGCCACAGGGATGATGGAGGGAGGGGAGCATCTCCCT